>JABUQX010106652.1:0-7500 GCA_015478945.1 Trachelipus rathkii | reverse complement strand
TGGTTTGTTAGAGAAATGATAAGTTTCGTAATATTACTGTGTTACTGACGATGAGTGTTAGAAACGTGAGCATAGGGTAATTTTTGATGGGTAATGTTAGGTTTGTTCGAGAATTTTGCTAGTGTCTACGTTTAATTCTAGTTCAAATGAATGTTATTTCATATGAGTGAACTTTGATGATGTAGTGGTCAGTTCATAGATCATGATGCTGGTATCTTTGATAGATTAGTTACTTTGTTAAGGGGTTTTGTTAGATAATACAGCATTAGCTGTTGCTGATATGTTGGAAAAGTGGGATCCATTGAGTTTTGCATGTCCTGTTAGCTACTTTACCTTTGATAGGGGGGGAATTTTGTGAATGCTAGCAGGTTATCATACGTGAGGTTATGTTCAGTTTTGTTGTTGTACATTGTATTCTTAGTTCAGGTTATGTATGTTAGCTTTAATTGGATGTGAAAACTTTGTTAGCTTAAGCATATATTCGTGGTCTGTATGAATAAATAGGTAAGGTTATGATAAATGTTTGTTAAATATTACTATGTTAAGTTAAAAATACCAATATGTTAGAGATATGCTTAACAAAGTGTGAACAGGTTACGTTCGTATGCAGATGTAGTTTACTTTAGTGCTGTAGTACGGAAACGTTTTGTTAAGTGTTGACTGTTTATTAGAGCGGTGAGGTATGTTAGGTTTGTCGTTGTACGTTTATTCTTAGTTCAGGTTCATGTACTGTTAGCTTTATCGATGCTAAAACTTTGGCTACGTTAGAGTATATATTCGTAGGTCAGTAATAAAGAACTTATTTTTATGTTATGTTTATGCCAAAATGGATACTCTACATATGACATGAATCGATAGATCAATAGAACATTGGAAGGGTGGGTGGGGTGGGAAGTAGAGGGACGGATGGTTTGAAGTTACTTTACTGCTTTTAACAGCTTTAAAATGAGCCCGGTGGCAACCCATTGCCATCATTCTTTATTCAAGAACTTGTTTTTATGTGTGTTTAAAAAGTGTGTTATTTTTTATTTATGTTGGGTAAATTTGTTATGTTTTGTCAATATTCGTTGGGATTATATATTTAGGTATGGTCTATGATGAATTTTTTGCTAAATTTTTTATTAATGTAAAAACTGTTACGTTAGCGTTATATACATTCGCTGTCAGTATGATAAGTAGACAGGGTTATGCTAAATTTTTGTTAAATATTAACATGTTAATGTAAAATTAACATTGATATGTTAGAGATATGCTTGAAAAAGTATGAATTGGTTACTCTTTGTACATTGTGATATTTACTTTACTGTTGTTAAGTATGGAACTTTGTTAATGTTTGTAGCTTATTCGCGCGTAAGGTGTGTTAGGTTTGTCGTTGTACATTATATTCTTAGTTCTGGTAATGCTGTGTTAGCTTTATTAATGTGAAAACAATGTTACGTTAGCATATATTCGTTGGTTAGTGTATAAAGAAACTTATTTTTGTTGTTATGTTTATCCGTCATGATACTCGAAGTGACCTGAATCATAGAAACAGGATATGGAAGGGTGGGTGGGAGGGCAGGGGAGGGGAGGGGAGGGAGAGGAGGGGACGGATGGTTTGATTTACTGCTTTAGGATCGGTAAACTATTACACTTTACTAGGATATTTTATTCAAAGAACTTATTTTTATGTCATGTCTAGATAAAACGTTGTTATGTGTGCTATTATTTCTTGGGGAATATGATAGTTAGGTAAAGTTATGATAAATTTTTGTTAAATATTACTATGTTAATGTAAAAAACTTTGTTACGTTAGCATATATTCCTTGGTTTGTATGATAATTAGACAAGGATATGATAAATATTTTGTTAAATATTACTGGGTCAATTTAAAATTAACGTTAATATGTTAGAGATATGCTTGAAAAGTATGAATAGGTTACGTTTTGCATGCATTGTTAGCTACTTTACTGGTGTTAAGTGAGGAACTTTGTTAATGTTAACAGTTTATTCATGCGTAAGTTGTATTAGGTTTGTCGTTGTACATTATTTTCTTAGTTCGGATTATGCTATGTTAGCTTTATTGATATGAAAACTTTATTACGTTAGCGTATATTCGTTGATCAAAATGATAATTAACCCATGTTATGATAAATTTTTGTTAAATATTACCATGTTAATGTAAAATTGACATTGTTATGTTAGAGATATGCTTGAGAAAGTGCGAATAGGTTACGTTTTTGTATGTTATGTTAGTTAGTTTACTGTTGTTAGCAGTTTATTCATGTTTAAGGTGTATTAGGTTTGTTGTTGCGGATTATATTCTTAGGTCAGATGATGCCATGTAAGCTTTATTAATGTGAAAACTTTGTTACGATAGCCCATATTCATTGATAGTATGATAATTAGACAGGTTAATGATAAATTTTTAATTAATTATTACCCATTAACCCATTTAAATTAACCCATTGGCTATAGTTGAGAATCATGCTTGACAGTAATCGCTACCAGGTTACGTTTATATGTATATGTTAGTTACTTTACTGTTGTTAAGTGTGGAACTTTGTTATGATATTCAGTTTTTCGTTTTAAGGTATGTTTCAGGATAATATAGTAACCCGTGTACTTTATTTCCATAGAGTCAGATGATGCTATGTTGATTTATTAAGGGGGGAAGCCTTTGTCACGTTAGCGTACACTCGTTGAATCAGTGGTAAAGATTGTTAAATTTTACGTTTGTTATGTTTATCACAATGATACTGATGTGTAACTTGAGAACAAATAGAATAATAGATCATAGAAGTGGGAGGGTGGAGGGTGGAAGGGGGATGAGGTGGGAGGTTTGATTTGCTGTTTTAGGGTGTGTGAAAATGCAAATTTTTTAAGTTAAACATAAAAAGAATAAAAAAATTTTGAAAAAATATATTTTAAACAAAATAAAATAAAAATAAATAATAAAAGTTTTTTTAAATATAAATATATTAATATATATTATATATATATATTAATATTTATATATAATATATTATATATATAAATATATATATATATATATATATAATAAAGTATATATATATATATATATATATATATATATATATATATTATATAGAAAATAAAACAAAATTAAAAAAATAATAATTTGAAAATTAATAGTAAATAAAAATTGCAATATCCTTCACTCTTCTGAAAGGTTTACTGATGTTAAAACTTTGTTATGTTAGCATTTATTCGTAATTCAATTTGTTAAATTAGGTTATGATATAATAAAATCATATGTTATATTAAATTACAGTGATGTCGTAGTTGTGATAGAAACATGTGAAATTGATAAGTTGGCAGCTGCGTAATTCTGACTGAGATAATTTGACAACCCTGTATAGATTAGTATTTATTCATTGGATAGTATGATAGATAGGTTATGATATGATAATCGTTAAAAGGAAGTTTTTTTTAAAAAATTACTTGTAATGTTATAAAACCATAAAGACATTAGCAAAAACATAAAGTGTTTTTAATAAAAATTTGGTTATGTTGACCCTGTGACAACAAGAATCAAAGGTATATTGCTTAATGTTTCGAAAACGAACCAAGCAAGAATCAAAGGTATTGCGTAATGTTTTGCGAAAGTGGGGAGGAGTTTGAACAATTTCTCGAGTTGTATCTGATAACTCTAGTGAAAAACAGGAACCACATCAGCTTCGTAGCTGTTTTCGTTCATGATGCATTAATAGTTACTTTACTGTTGCTAAGTATGGAACTTTGTTATGTTAGCCGTTTATTCGAGTAAGGTATGTTAAGGTTTGTCATTGTACGTTATATTTTTAGTTCAGATATGATATGTTAGCTTAATTGGGATGTGAAAACTTTGTTAACGTCAGCATATATTCGTTGGTCAGTATGATAATTGGTAAGTTATGGATAAATTTTGGCTAAATGTTACTATGTTAATGCTAAAATAACGTGATATGTTAGAGATATGTTTTTGAAAAAAGGTGTGACTAAGGATACGTTCTGTATTGCAATGTTTAGTTCTTTAACTGTTGTTAAGTAATGAAACTTGTTAATTTACTCTGTTTATTCGTTAAGATGTTGTTAGGTTTGTTAGGTGTGCATTAATAATTCTTAGTTCAGGTTTATGTTAGCTTTATTGATGTGAAAACTTGTTATGTTGGCGCATATTTCGTTGGTTAGTATGATAATTAGGTTATGGTATGATAAATTTTTGTTAAACTGCTAAATTTGCAATTACAGTTGATATGTTAGAGAATATGTTTGAAAAAAAAGTGTGAATAGGGTAACGGTCTGTATGCAACGTCAGTTAGCTTTCCTGCTGTTAAGTATGGTCTTTTGTTAATGTTGACTGTTATTCGAGCGTAAGGTATGTTAAGGGTTTGATGTTTTATCCATTATATTTTACATCAGGTTATATTATGTTTAGCTTTTAATTGATGTGAATATTTTATGTCAACATATATTTTCGAGGGTTAGTATAAAAAGAACATATTTTTATGCTATGTTTATCCCAAATGATACTCGAAATATGACTTGAATCAATAGATCTATAGATATTGGGACGGGAAGGGGGGGAGGGACGGGTGGCTTGATTTACTGATTCAATGATTTACTGCTTTAGTGTATGTAAAAATTTAAATTTTTTACGTTATAAACATAAAAAAGAATAAAAATTTTAGTAAAAAACAAAAATTTTTAAAGAAATAAAATTAAAAAAATATTTTTAAAAAAACAAAAGTTTTAAAGAAAAATTAAAAATAATAAAAGATTATAGATATTAAATATAATAATTGAAAATAAATAAAAGTTTTTTAAAAACAAAAAGTTTTAAAGAAATGAAATTGAAGATAAAAAAATTTTTTTTTAAAAACAAAAAGTTTTAAAGAAATAAAATTAAAAATAAATAAAATAAATAAATAAATAAACAAACACAGCGCGGTACTGATTTGTTAAATGAATATTTACCGCATCAGCTTCGTACCTATCGTTTCTGATGCATTGTTAGTTACTTTACTTTGTTTAAGTATGGATCTTTGTTAATGTTAGCTATTTATTCGTGCTTAAGATAAGTGTTAGGCTTTGTCGTTGTACATTATATTCTGAGTTCAGGTTATGTAATATGTTAACTTTATTGATGGTGAAACCTTTGTTACGTTAAGCATATAGTTCGTTGAATCAGTATGATGTTTTAATGAGGTGAGGTAATGAAATAAATTTTTGTTAAATGTTACGCTGTTATTAATGTAAAATAACAGTGAAATGTTAGAGTTATGTTTGAAAAAGTGTGATTAGGGTACTTTTGTTTGCAATGTTAGTTATTTTTACTGTTGTTAAGTATGAATCTTTGTTAATGTTATATTTATTCGTGCTTAAGATATGTTTGGCTCTGTCGTTGTAATTATATTTTTGAGTTCCGGTTATGATATGTTAACTTTACTGTGATGTGAAAATTTTGTTACGTTAGCATATATTCGTTGATCGGTATGATGTTTAGGTAAAGTAATGATAAATTATTTGTTAAAATTTTAGCTTGTTGATGGTAAATTAACATTGATATGTAGAGATATGTTTGAAAAGTGTGAATAGGTAAAGCGTTTTGGTTGCGATTGCTTTGTTACTTTACTGTTGTTAAGTTATGGAACTTTGGTACGTTAGCTGTTTATTCGACGTCAAGGTATGTTAGGCTTTTTGTTGTATAATTATATTCTGAGTCGGGTTTTATGAATATGTAGCTTTATTGATGTGAAGACTTTGGTTACGTTAGCAATATATTCGTTGGTAGTGTGGACATACTTAGAAAAATTTTGTGAATAATTTTTGTTAATGTTACTATGTTTAATGTAAAATAATAATGATATGATAGAGATATGTTTGAAAAAAAGTGTGAGTAGGTCACTTTACTGTTGTGAAGTATGGAACTTTGTTAATGTTAGTAGTTTATTCATGTTTAAGGTATGTTAGTTTTGTCGTTGTACATTATATTCCTTGTTAGGCTATGATATGTTTAGTTTTTTTGATGTGAAAACTTTGTTCACGTTAACATATTTGAAGGTTAGTATAAAAAGAACTTATTTTTATGCTATGTTTATCCAAAATGATACTCGATATATGACTTAAGTCAATAGATCAATAAATCATTAGATCATAGGTGGTGAGGGTTGTGAGGCTAGGGAGGTCGGGGCGGGTGGGGAGGCTGGGGAGGTTGGGGAAGTCTGGGAGGTTGAGGAGGCTGAGGAGGCTAGGGAGGGTGGGGAGGGTGTGGAGGGTGTGGAGGGTGGTTTTATTTATATAAAAACGTAAATTTTTTAATTATAAACTTAAAAAGAATAAAAAATGTTTAATTTTTTTAAAAAATAATTTTTTTTTAATTTGTTTAAAAAAAATTTTTTACTTTTTTTTTTATTTTTTTTAACTTTTTTTATTTTTTTTTATTTTTAAATTGTTTAAATTTTTTTTTCTTTTCTGTATCGAGGATACATCATAAGAAAGATGTATAATAAGCTTCGTCGTTCTATGTCAATATTTCAACTTGGGGTGTGTACGGCTATTTAACCCATATATGATGTGGGTACTAGATATGAAGGGTATATCCCGAGTTTCATCGTTCTAATTCAATATTTCAAGTTTGGGGTCCCCTCTGGGGTTTGTACGGTTATTTAAACACCTATACGATGTGGGTACCTTATATGAAGGGTATATACTGAGTTTCAACGTTCTACGTCGATATTCTAGGTTTGGGGGGCAGAATCCCCCCGTCGGGTGCTCATGGTCATTTCATCTTGTCTACAGCGTGGATACCTTATATGTGGGGTGTATACCAAGTTTCAGCCTTCTACGTCAAATATTCAATGTTTAGAGGCTGATCCATGTAGGATGCATGGTCTGTAACTCATCTAAATGAAGATACTTATATGAAGATTGTAACCGAGAGTTTTCAGCTTTCTACGTCAAGATTCAATGTCTGGGGGGCTGTATCCCCTTGTGGGATACAAGGTATGTAACTCATTCCTTGAAGATACTTATTGAAGATTGTATTTTTTTTTTTTTTTTTTTTTTTTTTTTTTTTTTTTTTTTTTTTTTTTTTTTTTACAGTTGTCACCGCCACTCACGGGCACGAGCCTATTCAAGGAGGGGGTGTTTCATGCCTTAGAAGCTCACCAACTAACGCAAATTAGGCAGCTGGCACAAGACCGCAGGCCTTTGCCAAGTGGGGAGATTAAATTCAGCGGAAACACAGAAGAAGGAAAGAGAGTTCCACAGAACAGAGGTGGCATGAAAGAAGGAAGCACCGCAAGCGAACTAACCTGGAGTTACCAATTTTCCACACAAACTCATGCGCAGACACAGCACGCCTTGTGCTACGCAGGCGTCGTAAGGTGGGGGTACGCGAGTGACAAGTTCCTCGAGCACGCTGCCGCTTGCGGTACCTATAGAAAAGAGATAAAGCACCACATCGCGCCGCAAAGATAGACGGGTCAAGTGGAGTGGAAATAACGGAAAACAGTA
>JABUQX010106651.1:27500-39586 GCA_015478945.1 Trachelipus rathkii | reverse complement strand
AATAGCAATGACTTGCAGTGCATCACCATAAACAATACATTATCTTATACGAGAATTAGGCCTGCAGATCGGGAGCGCCTCTACTGTATGAAGACTCAGTACTCGGAGCTCCATTCCGGTGGAAGCGATGCCAGCGGGGTTGGAGCTTAAGATATCAGTACATGAGATGCCCCTTGAAGTAGGCTAATAGAGCAGAAGTATGAGTATAACTATTTAGTATATTCATCAGGCTACTTGGCCTTGAACATGCGGTATTTGACGATACGGCTGCTATTCACTTCCTACTAAAGGATATGGCCGGAGTGCGACTTTCCTAAGGTACGTTTCACGTATCATTTTGTATGTGAGTTTTCCTTACTCTTTTGTCACCATCTAAGGTATATAATAATACTGATTATCGATATATTATACGAAAGAAATTTAAATTTATAATATTGTTTGTACGAACCATTATTACAAAAATTAATTTGGACTCATTATTTGGATGTTTTTATTGACAGAACTCCTCTCTGAAATGATAAGTATATGAGATATTAAATTTGATATCTAATAAGATATGGATATAAATATCGAGAATAGATAGATTACTGTATAAATATTACATATATAAGATAAGCACCTCAACAAACAGTTAGATAGATATTAATATATGAGTATATATATATACTTATTATTAAATTATATAATTATATAGTATATTATATTAAAAGTAACTTATATATGATGTATTCGTGAAAGATGTATGCAATGACTTAACATGAATTTAGGTAGTGGTTAACTATGTCGGAGATATAACTAAGTAATATAAATAAATGAAATAAAGAATAAATAAAAAGAAATAAAAGATAAGTTCTGGAAAAGAATATATTAATCAGTTGTCGGGATTAAATCGCAATTCATATGTTATAAAATCAGGTGGCTGTCTGGCATGCTTGTGGGCACACACCTCAATACTTCTTCTAAGCAATGAAATAAATTTTCGGATATTAATATTATATTATATTACGTATATAGTATATACTATATATATGTATAATATATTAATATATATATAATGATATAACTAGTGAGTATAATATATCATATATACTTATAACATTCCTACTATAACTTTATAATCTCATTACTTAAATCTATGAATAATACTCTAATACATGGTGTTTATCTAACCTTACATGTTTCTATTTAAATTCTACGTGTCGACCGCATAAGTCTGTACCCACATCGCAGTTCGTAAGCTCCCAATAATAAGAAAAAAACCTAAATATAATCTTCCTAAAAACATAAATATAATAATTATTAAACGTAAATAATATTTTCTGTTTTTCATTATTTTATATTGCTTAAATAAAACAAGAAAAGGAGATATATTAATTATAGTTAAATCTTTTCGCATGCACCGGCCTCTACTTTGCCGTCAGTTTCACCTATCCGAGAAAATATTTCAATTTTTTTAACAAAATAGTTTAAAAAATCAAAGATCGATTTTATTAAAAATTATTAAAATATTTGCTTAACATTTTCGAATAATTGTCCTTGTACCGACTTAAATTCCATTGTTAGTATCACTATAAGTATCAACGCACGAGTCCCACCATACTTAAGACAGGTAATCACAAAGGGCTGAAACTTGGAACGGTCATAAAAGTATAGAATACGTCTATATAAATTAACTTTTAAGTACCACGTCGTGCGTCGTGCCACTCTACACATTCATTGTTTAGTCATTAGATAACTCGACTCGAGCCAACATAGAAAAAAAAATCATAATAGAAGCAATTCCTAATAACATTAAAGGGCTATATATATATATAGATATATATATACTATAGTAAAAAAAATAACATTATATAGTATATATTGATAATACTAAAAATAATAATACATTATAATATATCTATACAATATGAAATGTTATATTTACAGTCATCTCTAATCTACTCGTTTTCAAACAAGGTGTATCATCGAACCCACAGCAGATATACAAGAAAACCAACATCTCCATAAATTATAATAGATAACCTGCATAAAATATAAGAATATTAAAAACGCACCCGATACATAAAGCTCGCATACGGATTACATCAAATCGTTGAAGTAAGCAACAGTTTAATACTTAATATAGCTTGATATAATTTTGAAAATACCCCTTTTAGAAAATACACAGATAACCTTATTAAGATAACTACCAATGTTAAGATTAAAACAAAATAATACTATATCACCAAATAAAGAGAAAGCGCAGGGAACAAAGCTCATGAATAGCTAATCCAAGGAAAGGCAGATATAATCAAGAGAGAAAAATAGAGAGACAGATAGAACGCTACACGAGTTCTCGTAGGATGTTTCTACCAAACCAGAGTGCGACCTAAAAACGAAAATTGACCGTGGTTAAAAACAGAATCTACAATGCTCGAAATCGAGCGAGTAAAAAGAAGAGGAAGAGAATTAATGTTGAAAAAATGAAGGAAACAAATATGGCTTAACGTAAACATTGATAAGAGTTAAACTAGGACAGAAGACTGCACACCATTCGGACACGTACAATCAAGGGAATTTCATTGGCGAATTTATCATCTCAAGCCGCTCTCGCTTAGGTCTAACATCGTAACTACAGCTGGTAGAAAAAAGGTTTTTTGTGAGAGAATGAATGCATAGGATCTTTTTGCCATCCCAAACATTGGTGCATGACAACTTAACATACCCTTCTACAAAAAGGTGTTAGATCATTGAAACAATCCGCAAAGCCCCTCGACTTTTGGCGAGCCTGGATACAACAGAAACCACATGATAAGTCTAGCAAGGAACACGCCATTTCTCGAATGACAAATAAATAAGCATAGAAGTAAAATTAAAACAAAAAGATCGATAAACCGAGACTAAAAAGAATTGTAAAAGGTCGACTATAATAAAAGCCAACTAACTGGGGCAATGTATGAATGCGGAGTGGCCGTAACACTGATGCCACTGGGAGGCAGGATTCAGTAGTACCTGTGCCCTGCTGACTAGATATAAATTAAGAAAGTATAATAGTAAAATTAGTCTCATGTTGTGTATATTTGTGCTAAAAGAAGAAAAGATTAGGAGGCAAGTAAAAGGGGACAAGTGGTAGGCAAGTTTTGGAAGAAGGGAAAGAGGGAATAGTAAATATATAGGATAAGAGATAGAAAAAATGGGAATAGTAATTTTACAAACGAACTGACAAAGAAAGAAAGATTAAAGAAGAAACATATATACAAAAATAAAATATTAATATTAAAAATATAATATACCTGGAATTAGAAAGAATAAAAAATGAGTAGTACAATTTCCAAAAGAAATAAGAAAGCGAAAAGATATGTGTTATAATACATTATGAAGGAAGTGAACCTATTTTGAGAGCAATATAGAATCCAAGATGGGAAACACTCCGGGCCAAAACTCAACCCGCGAAATTGGGAATAAAACAGGCTCACGCCCCGGATGTGCAAGCAAAGAATCATATAACCTGGATTAAATCGAGGAATTACTTTAAAAAATCAATTATATAACAGTTTATATCACAGCATGGCAAACCAACAAAGCAATCGAAAGTCGTGGTCAACTACAAATACCAAAAGAATAGAAAAGCAGTAATATTGTCAGTTTATTTACTATTATAAAAATATAATATTAAAGAGCATCATTAAAAACTATATATCAAAAAATGGAGCGTTGAGATCAGAATGACTTGGAGCCACAGGTAGGAGCTTGATATATGGGTATTACATCAAACTTACTATATCTTCATCTTTACTTATAAACAGTATTACTTAAAGTGCTAAACTTGCATCAAATGACTACATGAATTCTAAAATTTAAAATTATATCTCATTACTTGCTCGCTATCTTACACTGTTAGATAGCTTCAGGTGACAAATCAGCTAGCCTTAATAATTAAACTCAGGTCCAAGTAAAAAAAAAAAAAAAAAAAAAAAAAAACAAAAATAAAACATAAAAAAAAAAAAAAATACCATCTATAGAACTAATTATCTTTTTAAATCTTGTTAAATAAAAAAGACGTATCTCTACTGACTACAAAAGTTCTTTACAGTCGGCTACATTATGTCAGATTATATAATATAACTAAGAGAGGTTTCGGTTTGTTGGGTACTACGCGGCTACTACAGCGAGAGGCAATCTTCAACGTGCAAAGCTAAAGCTTTTCATCAACTATAAAGATCATTAAGCAATCATAAGAGTAGCTGACATCTCATCGACACAGGACACATAAGGAGTCAGCAAAATTATAACGCAACACTAAAAATTAAATTATAGTGTTTAATTAAAGAAACAGAATAAGAAATTTGTTTCTCAGATAAATAAATTTAAATTCACTATTTATATATCTGTTTATGTGAGTGATAAAAGCATGCATTCATTCTTGCACTTTTACAGATAATAAAATAAACTAATATGTGAGAGATATTTTTTTTTATGAATACGATAATAATTGAATTTTTAAGTATATTAAAAATAGTTTTATCTAAGTTGTCATAGTTTTTGTAGTGACTATGTCTGAAAAAAATCTAATTGCTACAGGGACAGATATTTATAATTGGGACATATTTATAATTGGGACATATTTATAATTAGGGCTGATATTTCTAATTAAGACAGATATCTTCCGCCAGCATACAGCGCAGGCTAGTCAACAGAATCCTATGTTGCGCTTCCACCTTGCCATTTACTTGCGGGCTTAGAATGGTATTCAAAATTCTTATATTTTCATCAAATTTTGACAAACAAAAAAGAAAGCAAACTGGTAGCTTTTTTCTAACTTAGTCAAACTTCTCATTCTTCCGACTTGTGTTTTTCTGTGATGATTCATAGTCTTCTTTAGTGACAAGGTTGAATTTCCAACCCCCTACTAATTTTTTATAGAGTACAGTTTTATTATCGTACATTTTATTATCATTTATTTTAGTACAATTTATTAATCAGGTAGAGATCTTACCACAAACAAAAAATAATTTCCCCTCCCTTCGATGGGGGAAAATATTTATATTGATGAATAAAAATAATTATGAATTCTTCTTCTATTGAATAGCTATCCAGAAAAAATTAAGCTCATTAGCAATAACCAACCGACGAAATCATATTATAATTGCTTGATTTAATTAATTTTTATAGTCATTAAATCTAAAAACGATATCTATAACATATATTTAATTAATATTAAAAGTATATATCTAACATTAATAATAATATAATATTATATAATAATCTATTATATAATTATAATATATATATTATAATATAAATCATTATAATTATATTAATCATATATATATATATATATATATATATATATATTATATTATTAATCTGTAAATAATTTAATAATATATATTATATATATACTTAATTGATTATATATATTAAGTAATATTAGTACAATATAGTAGATGATATATAAATTGAGGTTCTAAATAAACTATGAGTAGTATATATTATAATATATAAACTATATATTATACTATACCAAATATATATATATAACTTAATATATAATATAATATATAATATATATATTATATATATACTAATAAATATATTATCTATAATATTATAATAATATATAAATATTCTATTATAATATTATAAATAATACTAATTAAAATATCATATATATATAAATTAATATAATATATTTATAATAATATATATAATATAATTATATAAATATTAAAATATAATATTTAAATAAATCATATAAATATATAGTAATGAATTATATATTTATAATAATATATAATAAATATATATTAATTCTCTATATATATTAACAAAAAACTAATACTAAAATATATTATATAAATAATAAAAAATTTATAAATCATGAATATAGTCAGTACGTACTTACTTTAGCCTAATAATGACCATCCCCACCAAAAAAAGTAGGATATAAGTATATGTGAAAATACCCAAGCTACAACGAAAAAACAGACAACAAGGTCAGGTCAGCATGCGTAGATATATATATATATTTCGAACGAATATGATCGGTTAAAACAATTCATCGTTTCCCAAAACCTTGACATCCTGACCCTGATCCCGCTCCCTCCGGACTCACCCTCCGACCTCCCCGGCTTCCTCCCTTCAAGCGTATTTATATGATATAACTAAATAGGATGGTCATAGTAACTATTTACTTATAATACATCTTATATTAGTATATTTTTAGTATTAACTATATTATATTACTATTTCCAGAACACCTTGTTATTCTGGTACCAGTTTCAAGAATCGAGAATGAGTTATCTTCTACACACAGTAGCTGAATGATAGATACAACATTGACGTTAACAACCATTCTAGCATGTCTTTACAAAATATGTTACGGCCGTAGAGTCGAATATGAATTGTAACAAAGTATGTACGGTAGCTATCTCATGACCACAGAGGTGATCCGCCAATTATCTGTGATGTATAAAGGCTGTAGTAAAGACTATGTTATACAAAACTTTAAGGTTATGTCTAGTGTATAAAGGCAGGTGTAAAGAGAGGTCTACTTGTAATTACCAATCGTAAATGGGCATAGCAGTGCCCCACCAAAGTGCACTTAAATAATGGTCTTCCGCTATATCTGGAAACTTTATACACGCTTCTAGTATACTTAATGGAACGCGCTATCCTAAATGATGACTTTGAATTTATGTCCTCAGACGTGGATACACAGCACTTCCATAACTCTAAATTGGAACAAATGTGAAGATAGAAATACTTATATATAGCGATAGTCTTTAGTTTTAAGATCCGTAAAATGCCTGACCAAATTCGGGGTGTAGACACCCCACAACCTGAACATTTTTTGACGTAGATATCCATGAACTTGAACTTGCTTGTTAGATTTGTTGGTTTAGATATAAAACACCTTGTATAAGTATAACAAACCCGCGTCTCGCTTGGTCAAGGGAAAATAATCCCCAGCACCCCAGGCACCAAACTGATTATAATCTTAATAATAAGGGAACTAGGAGAGGAGGAAGGATCTATCAGCTAGAAAGAGCGAGAATTTTAAACTGAACTCACTAGGTTTATGAAGGGATTTTTATATTAAGCCTTGGGGTAATGTTCTCAAATCGTCGTAACAGTGGATTGAGGAACCAACCATGCAGGAAGGAAAGAAAACCTCAAAGTAGGTAGCAACGACTAGCCAGAACCAACAAAACTTGAAAAGAAAAGAATGGGCCGATAAAAGAGAATTTGCGTGAACAACATCTAGAATACACATAGTAAGAAGGAAAATAAGATGAGAAAAGAGATCAAGAGAAGTCTCATCGAATCCATATAATAAGTGAGAGACGATAATTTTAAGAGTACTACTACCCACCCACGTAAAGCAAAGTGTTGGAAGTTACACAGTAAAGGAACATGACAAAGTTAGAATATCACACTGTGACGGATACTAAACGAAAACGAAGATTAAAGCATTGCTGCGTTACTAGTACCATGCGCGCATTTGCTACAGGTAACACCTCAACATTCTTCATAGGACACCAGATACCAATGTCAAAACAAAAACCGAATGTCGCAAAAGAGTATAGCAGGAAAACGTTGGAGAACAAGAACAGGAATTTCCGTGGGAGGGAAATAAAAGGACGACCCGAATAAAAAACAAAAAAAAAAAGAAAAAATAAAAAAAAAAATAAAAAGAATAAAAAAACAAAAAAGAAAATAAAGGTTGAAAGATGAAAGAGGAATATGATAATATAAAAAATTTTAAAATTTATTCAATATAGAAAGAAAATATAAATAAAAAAAATAATGGAACCTGCTCAATCATTAAATTACAATATAAAACAAAAAACAGAAAGAACCCATAACAACTATCCACACCCACCCGACCTACTCTACATACCAGAGAGAAAACCCCCCTAACAGCATTCAAGAAACCAACACATTATTAGATGTACACATTTTTACTTAATACCAGTATTTATACTTATTACAACCTAAACTAACACATTTTCATACCAGACACGCGTCCTCCACCCAATTAAATATCATAGTATAATTACTACAAATTACAAAAGCCTATATTCATTATAACGCAATATAAAGAAGGCTAACGGCACTAGAAAAAAAATCCAGACTATTAAACGATAACAATTCATAAGGAATTAACATGGCAGTCAAGATAGTACTATGGCAAACGGAGAACGTTGTGCTATACTCACAATTACCACAGAATACATAACAAAAAATACTAAGAAATTATCAGAACCATTTCATCAAAATCTTGACAATATATTCTCAACTACTAAGTTCACTCAAAGCACACAACAAACCGAGACTATGTTCGAGATAAATAATACATCAACATATAATCGTGGTACAGACACTCCTTAATCATATATTACATTACAAACAAAGCAATCTCAAACGGTAAGAACTAACATTGACACTAACGCATAACCTACTACTGACAACCATTACAGACTATAATAAGTTAACATACAAATAAGAAATCACAGTTTATATCTTACATCAACTAAATAGTTAACGGGTACATCCAATAATACGTGGCAAACAAAAGGATAGTTAACACAATAAATAACGCCTACCTACGACACAAGTCAACAATAGCCACAGAACAAAGCTAAATAACAATCACAGACTAAGCTAGTTCTATCGGCAAATCTATCACTTACCGTTCTACATCAGTTAACATTTAATTAAGAAGAGGTTTTGGTTGGTTGTAACGCCTACTCCAGTCTTTTCAGGCACACCACACTCCTAAACCCTAAGCTATTGTTATTATCACGACATATAACATGGGGATCAAAACCAATAAAAGGATCAAACTAGAAGCGCTAACTAGGTCTAAGCACCGAAAAATTAACGCTACTACCAAGGCAAAGGAATCACATTGCAAAAAGCAACATTCATTAATCATATGAACAATATATTTGTATAAATCACTAAATCGAATATCTATTTCCACTTCCTTAGGATATCATGAATCACTCATCGATTGAACAGCCATTTTAACAAGTCTTATAGAAGGAAGCTAACCCTTTATTTTTTTCTTAGAGAACGACTTAAATTCAGAAAACTACGTTTAATATTCAAACGCTCCTGAGTGAATATTAGCAATACACATTTAATTTTTTAAGCTTGAGTTTAGCTAAGCTTTGTTCATCGTTGTCTTGATTCATTTTAATGGGCGAGGGCTGCAATTTTGCTGCCAGAATCGCCCATTACTGTTAGCACAACTATACCACAATTAAATGATGGATCCCAAAAATTTCTCTTATTTTATCACTACTAATTTTGACCAAATAAAAAGGTCAAAACGTAGCTTTATTCTTGCACGCTCTAAAACGTAGTTTTTTCGAGTAACATTTTTGCTGTGGTTATTGATAATGGGGAATATTGTCATGGGGGTACTGAATTTCAAACGCCATGGAACCTATTTTTGGCCAGTGATACAAGTGTGAGTTGACATAGCTGCTATGTAATATTAAAACAGATCATTAAACGCACAGACAGCAATTCATTTTTCCCCCTTTGGTAGGAAGGCGAATAGTATATTAATTAGAAAACTAAAAAAACCCGCCCCGAGATGGGACAAACAATTTTTGATTCTCTTATTATTATCTTAATCGAAACCTCATTGCCATGAGACAAAAAGAAGACGTTTCTAATAACCATTTCTGTAACTTTTTTTTAGTCATATACGCCTAGTAACACAAACCACTGAAAAAACAGCACACCCAACACACACAGCAAATCATGAAAAGTATTCAATACTATTTAATACAATAAGTAGAATTAAACGTAGGTCAAATAAATCAAAAATACCTATGTATCATATTTATTATTATATACTTATATTAACAAATTTGATTTTTTTATAAAAACAGCAAATCACTTATACATAAAATCAAATAAATAAATATTTTGACTTATATATATGTAAAATAGAAATACCGGGTAAATTAATTAGTCAGCTCAGATTATTAATGTCCTGTTAAATAAATGTAGACCTATAATATCAAAATATATAAATTACAGTTATATATATATACTAATACTATATATATACTAATATATATAAATAATATAGTATATAAATAACATAAATAAATAGTATAATATTAAAATAATTAAATAATACACACCTATATTACTGAATTGAATTTTAGGGGCAGGCGATAACAGGGTCCCGGGAACCCCCACCAAACCCTTCCGGCTGTCTAAAGAGCGCCTTCTTTTAGTTTGCACACGCGGGCCTCTCACTCCTTTCGCTGCGAAATGTCTTTACTTTTGGCGAGGAGAATTTTCTGGTAAGCTTTTAGGTGCATTAGTCGCGGAATTGGGTCTATTGCATCTTCTCTGTAATCTGTTCAAAAGGCTATGTTGTGTTACTCCTCCGGAATGGATCGGTGCTCTAAAATCTTGTCTTATTCAATTAATACAGATAATGCATTTTCTGGCACAAAATTCATGTTACAATTATTATGTTAATAAAATGATCATACTCTGGCATAAACGTACCTACTATACTAAAACAATATTATTCCCAAAACATCGCCACAATTGACGGGGGTTCCCTACTCCTAAGGATTGCAGCGCCATAATTCTGTTAATGTCAAGTTTAATAGGATAAGACCTATGAATCCGTAATTTTAAGGCTCCGACATTCAATATTTACGCAAACAAAAAGATTCAAAGAGCTTGCTACCTAGTCCATATATCTTCTGAAATACCAACACTAATCATTCCTCAATAAATAATTTTTAATACCCTGCCAAAGATTACAAGTTCTAACTCTTTTCTGATTGTGAATTTTTGGGAGAATCTTATTTTAATTTTTATACTCATTATTTTTGGATTTTTTTTATTTATTTCCGCTCCATTCAAGCTTCAATTTTCCTTCCCTGATCGGTTCAGAATCATTTTCCTCACTATAATAGATACTAAGCTTTCAAGCTAAAAAGATTTTTCAAACGTACTTAGTACTTACTTTCATTTGATTTGTCATTAAATCAACTTATATACAAACACGTCTGGCAGTTGCTTCTAATGCATTCTGATTAATTTTGGGGATTTTCATATTTTTCAATTGTTACTGACGTTATTTACATTTTGCTATAATTACTCAACCACTCTTCAAAAATCAAACTTCTTTATATTGATAATAATTCAATCATGACGTTTACTGATAAATCTGATTATATAATGTCTCTTATTTTCTTGCTATTTTAAATCTAAGATGTAAACTGGGCTTTGAAGTGTATTTAGCTATGGTTCTTGTGTATTTCTTGTTCTTCCTAAGTACTTTTTGTTGCTAAATTATCACAAACTTGGTAATAATTTTATACCTTTATTTTCTCTTTGTAAAAAATTAAGATGTTTTTGGGTTCTTTTTTCAAAACATTTCTAATTCTTTGACGCTTTTTAAATTATATCCGACCGTAATTCATTACAAACTAGAACACAAAAACACATAACTCTTTTTAACTTCAAGTCATCATAATATTAATGTTATAATTCGGGGGATTGAAACTCTTAAGAAACATCTACAAAGGTAATAGTTAACTTTCTACATTTCCTAAAAGACACTTTCTCAACAAACATGGTTTACAAGTTTTGAAAGCCCATGCAGGAGATCTCATAGAGGCAAAACATGTATAAACACCTATTCAATACCCTAACAAAAAACGCCGGTCGTCATTGACTCTTAGATATAAAGCAGAAAGACCTCGGGTTCAACAAAAGGCAGACCAATACTCATACTGTTACAATTCACTCTTCCTTTTTTTACCGCTTCCGTACCCAGCGGTGAAGAGGAGATATGTAATTATCTACTCGAAGCTCCTTATTACCATAACACAACCCCCTCAGCCATTACGGTTGACTATTAAAGGGTAACGACGACACAGAAACCTCTAAGCCAAATGTGAAAATACGAAACAACATTCTCTAAATCACCATAATGACATAGAACGTACAAACAGCATGAGAGAAGAAATTTATTCTAATTGTCACATCAGATTAATTTTATTTAAAGGGAAACATAGATTCTCTCGATCACCATCTTGCTTCATCACGTTTCT
>JABUQX010106651.1:12500-17500 GCA_015478945.1 Trachelipus rathkii | reverse complement strand
AACAAAGAAAATAAAGAACACAGACAAAAAAGTACAGAAAACACAGAAATAAATACTAGTAAGGTATGGGCTTATGATTTTAATTAATAAAGATAAAAGATTTGGATAACAACGACATAAACAAAACTCAAAGTGAAAGAAAAATTTCCATTATTATTATTATTATTATTATTATTATTATTATTATTATTATTATTATTACTATTATTATTATTATTATTATTACTATTAATTATTATTATTATTATTATTATTATTATTATTATTATTATTATTATTATTATTATTATTATTATTATTATTATTATTATTATTATTATTATTATTATTATTTGGATTATTATTATTATCATCTGGACTATTATTATTATTATTATTATTATTATTATTATTATTATTATTATTATTATTATTATTATTATTATTATTATTATTTGGATTATTATTATTATTATTATTATTATTATTATATTATTTATTATTATTATTATTATTATATTATTATTATTATTATTTATAATATATTATATTATGATATTATTATTTATTATTATTCATTGATTATTATTATAATTATGATTTGGATTATTATTCATTATCGATCTGGGACTATGTATTATTATTATTATTAATTATTATTATTTATTATTATTATTATATATTAATTATTATTATTATTATTATTATATTATTATATTATTTATTATTTATTATATTATGTATGATTATTATTTATTATTATTATTATTATTATTATTATTATTATTGGATTATATTATTATTATTAATCTGGATTATTAGTTATTACTTCATGACTATTGTTATTATTATTATTAATTTATTATTATTATTATATTATTATATTATTGATATATTATTATATTATTATTATATTATTATATTATTATTATTATTATTATTGATATTATTATATATTATTATATTATTATTATATTATTATTATTTATATTATTATTATCTATTATTATAATTAATTATTATTATTATTATTATTATTAGTAATTATTAGATTATTATTATATTATATTATGTATTAAATATTTTATTACTATTATTAAATTATTATTAATTATTTATTATTATATTAACTGATTATTAATTTATATTATTATTAGTTTATTATTATTATTATTATTATTGATTATATTATTATTATTATTATATATTTATTATTATTATTTATTATTATAGTATTTATTATCATTAATTATTATTTATTTATATAAGTTTTACTTTTAACTTCTAATTCTCGTAAATATTTTTTTCTGATTTTCATTTAATTTTCTTAATACTGTTCTTTTTTTTGTTTTCTTTTATAGAAAATAGATTTGCATAGAAATAAGAGCATATTTAATTTATTAGTTTTGACCGGTTTTCGTCGTAAAGCTTCGGACAGATCTCAGAGTTTCGATTTCTAACATTTGAAATGAATATGAATACTAAGATTTAAAAAGTAAAATTACAGAATTAGATTTTTAGATTTTACATTTCATATATAATATTTAATTTAAGTGACATTACGTTGAACTTTATGTTAATGTCTGGGTTTTAAATGTTTTATGTAGTAAGCCTCAGCTATTTCAGTTTTTGAGCTTCGCATGAGGAGTGCAAATTTTTGAATGAATGTGAGATATCAGGTATAGTTGTTTTCTTATGTTCAGTGAATAAATGTTCATTATATGTTTTACTAGGTTTAAATCGGGGCTGGTATGCCCTATCTGTCAATCTATTAGTCGTGTAACAGAATCATACGGTCGACGTTGTACAGTCAGACTCGGAACATGCGAATTGGTACACGACATGGGGATCCTGGGAAAGGGTCTCTTAGTAGAGAAGCAGGAGAAAGTTTCTTGTTTTGTGTATAGTTTACACTGTGTGATTTTAGTGTCTGCTGTATAATTTAATGTTTCTTACATTCGTTTGATGCGTTTATTGCTTTTTAGCGAAGTCTCTTTTGCATTATTAAAAGAGGTCCACGTTGAAGACAAACCTAATGGTCTTTCAGAGATATTATTCTTATTAAACACCCACATTAAAAATCATACAGCAACACAAAAAATCACAGTAAACTATACCACCCAAAACAAGAAACTTTCTCCTAAGACATAATATAACTAACAGAGACCATTTCAGTACACCAATGTACGCATTACCATTCGACAGCAGTCCCGCGTACGGACATGTACGAACCGACGAAATATATATGGTACACGAAACATAAATAGATTGACAGATAAGGCAATACCCAGCACCAGAATTTTAAACCTATAAAATATTAAATATGAACATTATAATTAAACACGAGAACATAACAAAAAACTAAACAATATACCTGAGAATAATTAAACGAATATAAAATTACAAATTTTAGGACTACTCATGCAGAAGCTCAAAACTGAAATAGCTGAAAGGCTTACTACATATAAACATAATTAAACCAGACTTACATAAAGATTACAACGTATTGTACTTAAATTTATATAAATATGAATAGAATAAAAATCCTAAATTAATTAAAAATTTTTAATTTTTAAATCTTGTATTATTATTCATTCAAAGTATTAAAATCGAGAGTCGGAAAATGACCGAAGTTTATGGACGAAACCGCTCAGAAACTAATAATTTAAATATGCCTCTTATTTTCTATGCAAACTATTCTCTAGACTAGTAACAATTTTCAAAAAATGAAAAATCAGAAAAATATTTAGAGAATTAGAAATTTAAAAGTAAAATAATGTTTAAAACAAAAGCTATCAATAGAATTTCTATTATGAAATCACTATTATTATTAGAAATACTATTAGAAAAGCATTATATTATTATTTATTTTTATTATTATTATTATTATTATTATTAATTATTATATTATTATTATTATTATTATTATTATTATTATTAATTATTATATATTATTATTTATTATTATTATTATTATTCATTATTATTTATTTTTATTATTCATCTATTAATATTATTATATTATTATTATTATTATTATATTCATTATTATTATTTATTATCTAGTTATTATTTATTATTATTATTATTGATTATTATTATATTAATTTTATGATCATTCTTAGAAGATTTGGATATTCTATTATCATCTGAAACTATTATGATATTTATTTATTATTATTATTATATTATATATGTATTGATTTATATTATGTATTAATAATATTATTATTATTGATTATTATTATTTATTATTATTAGTATTATTATTATTATTATTATTATTATTATTATTATTTATGATTTAGTATTATTATTATTATTGTATATTATTATCATTATTTTATTATTTTATCATTATTAGTTATTCAATTTATTATTATTATTATTATTATTTATTATGATTATTATTATTGATTCATTATTATTATTCATTACTTTATTTATTATTATTTATATTTCTATTATTATCATTATCATTATTATTATTATTCATTATCATCTGGAAAAAATATATTATTCATTATTTATTATTTATTATTATTTATTATAATATTATTATTTTCATTCGATTATATACTTATTATTATTATTATTATTATATTATCTATTATTATTATTATTATTATTATATTAATTAAGTTATTTTAATTATTATTTTTATTATTATTATCCTGGATTATTATATCTGGCATTTATTATTATTATTGATTATATCATTATTATTATTATTCATTATTTTACTTATTATTATATATTGATTATTATTATGATTATTATTATTATTATTATTATTATTAATTAGTATTATTATTATTATTATTGAGTTCATTAGACATAGATAGGAGAGACATATTATTTTAACGTACTATAATCCGTTAAGACCAGCGCTGCTGTTATAATTTCGAAACCACCTTGCAACGTGTGTGTGTGTGTGTGTCGTTGTGTTGTGTGTGTGCAGTGCACCTTTCCCGTCAAAATTTCCCGCCAAAAAAATGAAAACATATTTATATTGCTCTGTATTTAGCAAAATTTAATTTCTAATAGTCAGAAATATATTTAGTTATTATTTAATCTTCGGTCAGATTCGGCTAAATTTATTTTTTACGAAATGACTAATATTTGTTTTAAAAATATGGCTGAGATTACTTTGTGCTCCGGAAAACGTCATAAAAGTAATACATGAATATTATTTTAATTCTAAAAGGGCATATCAGAAAATTTGCGCCGACAATATTCCTATCTAGGCGACACTGACCAACTGCACGGTAATATCCTATATAACTCATTATTGCATTACTTATTATTATTGATTATATATTATTTATTATTTATTGATTATTATTATCTATTATTATTATTATTGATTATTATTCATATTATTATTATTATTATTATTATAATATTTATTATGTTATTATTATTATATATGGACTTTAATATTAATTTATTATTATTCAGTATATTTATTGATTATTCAATATTAATCATCTGGATATTATTATTCGCATTATTATTATCATTATTATTATGTATTATTATATTATTATTTATTAATTATTAATTATCATTTATTATTATATTAATTACTATTATTTATTATTATATTAAATGTTTATTATACTCTTGAGATATTATTATTATTATTATTCATTCATTATTATTATTTATATTATTGATATTATTTTATTATTATTATAGTTATATTATTATTATTATTATTATTATTATTATTATTCATTATTATTAATCTTTTAGCATTATTATTAGTTATTTAAGTTATCCACCTCATTTTATGATGCTTATCACATATATATAATTATGAAATGCATTATATTATTTATTCTCAACGCCACTTCATTTTGAGGCATTAAAACAGTGTGCTTAATTTTTTCTATAATTTCTCCTTAATTTATTATCAACAAATCACACTTCTAAATCCTAAATAAATAAACAATAAAATAAATAATAATAACCATGATACCTAAATATCATAACCCCAATAAAATATCAAAAATTCA
>JABUQX010106651.1:0-7500 GCA_015478945.1 Trachelipus rathkii | reverse complement strand
GTGTTGGTCCGTCACGACTCGCATCGCGGTCCACTTCAGGCCCGATACGATGGACCTTTCCGTGTGTTACAGCGCCATCGTAAGTATTTCTCACTGCAAAAGGGGACTAAAGTGGAGAACGTTTCGGTTGATCGGATCAAGCCTGCCTTCTTAGACACCGATCCTGTGTCTTCGACCACTCCTTCTCCATTTCCTGCACCCCAGGTTTCTCCTCGCTCTACTCCATTGCTACCTGTTATTCCCCCTGCTCCGTCACCGCCCTGTCCCCTACCGCTGCCCGCACTTTCTCCGTCTAGTTCTTCACTTCCCGTTCCTAGTTCCTCTGCCCCCTTACCCATCGTTCCTCGTGTGTCCCCATCGACACCTGCTCCTGCCATACCGCCTCTTCCGCTTTCCCCCACGGTTTCTGATTCAGCTCTTCCGGTCTCTCAACTTCCTCCAGCCCCTTCAGTTCTTTCATCTCCTTCGAGTCCTGATTCTTCTCGACCGTGTTCTACTTCGCGTTTTGGGAGACCTTTACGTCCGGTTGTTCGGTTCTCTCCTTAATTTTCCGTGACGTTCCACTACGGAAGGGGGGGTACTGTAGCCTTCTTATCTTTGTCTCTCTCTCTCTCTCTCTCTCTCTCTCTCTCTCTCTCTCTCTCTCTCTCTCTCTTTCTTTTTTTGCTTCTTCTCGCTGCTGTTTGGTGGCGTTGCAATCGCTCTGCCTTCTTCTCGGTCGCCGCCATTTTAGATCTCACGTATTGATTTTCTCCGTCTTCTTCGATCTGAATTGTGTGTTGTGTGCTTCTAGAAATTTATATTTATTCATCAAATGTTAAAACTGTTTTTGGTGATCATATTATGCACTGCTTAAAGAAGTTGCTGTTATAACCACCGTTCATTACCTCGTATGCATCTTGGGTTTTTGGATCTGGAAATTATCTGGTCTGTTTTTAATCCTTGCTGCAATTTCTACTGAAGAGGATTTGGTACATCTACCCAGATCCTCAATATATATATATATATATATATATATATATATATATATATATATATATATATATATATATATATAAGTATAAAAGTTTAGTGAAAAATTTATATATATATATATATATATATATATATATATATATATATATATATATATATATATATATATATATATATGCTATATATATATATATATATATATATATATATATATATATATATATATATATATATATATATATATATGTTAATCAGTTCTGTAGTAAATATATATATATATATATATATATATATATATATATATATATATATATATATATATATATACATATATATATATATATATATATATATATGTAATATATATATATATATATATATATATATATATATATATATTATATATATATATATATATTGGGTTTTACACAGAATTGATTTAGATATTACCTAGTTATAATAATAATAATATAATTAATTAAAGTTATAGATGAGGGTAATAACCCATTCAGTTTATAAAATCAATTTAAACATTATGTATTATATATGGTACGTTAAGAGGTTGAGATTATTTTTGGAAGTTTAATTATTAAAAAACAATAAGTCTTAAGACTAAAGTATAATTAGTTATAAACTTAAAATAAAAATTATATTTCTTTATTATAGCAATAAAAATTCTTAATAAGTAAACTATATTTTCATTTTTTAAAAAGGTGCGGAACAAAAGAGCGGAAACTTTTTTGATCCGCACGTAATTTCCTGACGACTCCGCACCTCCGCTAATCCGCACCTATTCTGGTAGTCCGCTCGGAGCGGACTAGCGGACTAGCGGACTAAAGAGCGAAAAACGGAAGTGCCACCTCTGATATATATATATATATATATATATATATATATATATATATATATATATATATATATATATATAACTATATATATATCTATATATATATATATATATATATATATATATATATATATATATATGATAAATACAGTAGTGGTCTCAAGTAACCGAAAAGTTAGCTTCGCTAATTGCTAATTCGATAACTCAAAATTTAATTTTACTAACACTATACCTCTAAAACTGCTAACTATTAATGCTAGCGGAATCTAAAATAACATATTAATCATTTAGCATTTTATTCTTTTTTTTTTAATCTAAATACTTAAGACAGTTGTAATTCTTATATGTGTTAGCTTAGGCATTGAGCTTTCTAAAAAGATATAGCATGATTAAAAGGATAATCACGATTTTACTCGGATAGGTGGGGGGAAGAATAAAATTCTAACTTCAATAAGATTAATATATATATATATATATATATATATGTATATATATAATAATATATAATAATAATAATAATAATAATATATATATATATATATAATAATAATAATAATATATGTATATATATACATATATATATATATATCAGTGTGATAAATTAAGTTAAAGGTTCTTGAATTAGACCAGATATTATAATATTTATATATAAATGTAAAAATATATAAATATTTATATATATATATATATATATATATATATATATATATATATATAGTATATATATATAATATATAATATATGTAATATATATATATATATATATATAATAATAATAATAATAATAATATATATATATAAATTTTTATATTTTATATATAATATATATAATAATATATATAAATATATAAATATAAAATATTTATAATAATATTAATAATAATATAATAATAATATATATATATCTTGAGTATACTAATATATATATATATATATATAGTAAGTAACTGTAGATAATGTTGAAAGTAAATGTAGATAAGAGCAAAGTGATGGTGATATGGTGAGGAGGGTCCGCAGTGTAAAATCATGTTTTGATGGTAGACAACTTGAACAAGTATCAGAGTTTAAATATTTAGGTTATATGTTGAATGAAAAGGGAACGGATGATGGAGAGTGTAGTAGGAAAGGTGCGAGTGGTAGGAAGATGACTGGGGTGATTAAATCTTTGGTTAATGCAATTGGGACTAAGTCCTGGGCGCTCTAGGGTCCTTCACGAGGGTATGTTGTTACTGGTGTTAATATATAGTAGTGAAACAACTATGTAAAATAAGAGGTGTAGATCTAAGGCGCATTCTACCCAGATGGATAATCTGGGGCTTGTCAATTACCTGTGAGCAATGTAGCCGAAGTCAATTTTTTTTCATAATTTACGTTATCGAACAAAATGTACAACAGCGCGCGTAGCGAAAAAAGTTTGAACTTTTTTTCTACATTTATATAAGTTTATTACAGCATGTTTAGTTGTGAATTTATTTATTGAAGAAGCAATGGAAAGTGAAATAAAGTATACACTAATATAAGTTTGATTAGGTTAAAAGTAAGGTTAAGTTAAGTTACGTTAGGTTACATAGATTTAAATAAATAATTAGAAATTGTTTTTTTTAATATTTTTAAAGGTGTGAGAAGTTTTATTTTGACTTTTATCAATTAAAAATGTATTCGGATCCATGCAATCGATATGGATAAAACTCACTCACGCATAATTGACAAGATCCGATAAATTTAGGGATGTGTTAGGTGTTAGATGAATTGATAAAATAGAGAATGAGCGTATCAGTGAGTTGTGTGGTTTGATGAAAGAAGTAAATAAGAGAATAAATGAGAGTTTATTGAAGTGGTTTGATCATTTGGTAAGGACGGATGGTAGTCGTTTGTTTAGTGGTTGTTAGTAGTAAGGAGTTGGGTGGAAAGCGACGGGTTGGGAGACCTAAGAAAAAGTGTCTGAAGTAGGGTTGCCGAGAACCGCACCGCACCGCATCGCACCGCACCGCACCACACCAAAATGTTCGCACCACGTACCGCACCGCACCACGTACCGCACCGCACCTCACATGGTCCGTCGGCGAACCCTAGTCTGAAGAAAGTAGTGTGAATTTTGAACAATCAAAAACGAATATGCCATAAGAGGGGGGTAAATGGAGTGGGTTTGTGAGTGGGTATGGGTTCGGGGTTGGCCCCTGGGAATGAACCCAGACATTGACAAGATACCCACAGTAGGAGTCTTTCGCGGATTTTTTTGTTGTGATGGGTTCGCACTTAAGGATGGAGTGGAGATGTGGGTCGGGGGGGGGGTCTTTCCTTTTGACTTAGGTCTCCGTGGGAACGATGAAGATTATATATATATATATATATATATATACTTTATATATATATATATATATATATATATATACATATATATATATACTATATATATATATATATATATATATATATATATATATATATCTGTATATATATGAATAAAGAAGGGAGAGATAAATATATATTTGTATATATATATATATATATATATATATATATATATATATATATATATATATATATATATATATATATATATATATATATATATATATATATATATATATATATATATATATATATAAATATAAATACTATATATTTATATACATATATATATATATAAAGAATATAAATATATATATATATATATATATATATATATATATATATATATATATATATATATATATATATATATATATATATATATCTTTATCTGTTTAAATAGATATAAAGAAAGAGAGAGATATACAAATATATATTTATATATATATATATATATATATATATATATATATATATATAAACTCTATATATATATATAACATATATATATATATATATACTATATATATATATATATATATATATACAATATCTTCACACTTGTGTTAGCTCTGTGGAAACTAAATGAAATTAAGCAACTTTTTATCTCTAAACTATTTAAAATACTTAGAGTTTTTCCGAATATCTTTTCATACTTGGAATTTAGTGTTGCCTATCGTATTGCCAGATTTCAATTGAGGATCAAGGTATGTATAAATAATTAGATAAAGAATAGAAGACAAAAATTGGTTTGTATTCATTATAACTTATTTATATGGTACAAAAGTATCGCGTATCAAATATTAAAAATACAGAAGAAAAATAATATAACTAATTTTCTAATTAATCTTTTTGCCTCTGGTTGGTGCTTTGCTTCTTCTCTTCGCCTCGACGTGGTGATTTTTTACAGTTCCCACACCACTCCACAGGTGGGGGCACTTTTGGTCCTCGACGTGATGATTGCCTTCATAAACATCAGCCTCTCAAGTTGGCATCTAACATGGTTGTGGAGACAGGTTTGCGGCACAAGACAAACATGCGCCAATTTTAGATTTAGCGTATTTAAGTTAGCTGCAGATAACTGCGACTAACTAGTCAGCTAACGATTTTCGAAGTTAGCAGAAATGCTAACGAAAAGATTCTTCAATACAGCTGGTCGTGGATCTCAGTGCCTACCACTGGATTGTGTCATTAGACAGTATCAGGGTTTTTAGCTAGTGACGGGAAGGGAAGGTGAGTACGTTTCTGATCAGATTCACGATAATGTTAAACCAGCCAAAGATTCCTATAGGATCCCATCCATTCCTATCTTAATTAGATAGGAATGGATGAGATCTAAAATTTTTCTGAGAAAAATATTACCTATGCAGAATTTTGGAGAGAATTATGAGTCTTTAAGGGATCCCAATTTTACAGAGACAAATTTCTAGCTGAGATTTGGCAGTGTTCTTTGATGGTTCACAACCTTTAAGTAGATATTAGTAGTTGCTCCCAGTTTTCCAGAGGCAAATTTCTGGCTAAGGCTTTGGCATTGCACCTTTTAGTGGTTCACAGCACTTTAGTAGATATTAAGTAGTTGATCCCAATTTTCAGGAGGCCATTCTTGCTAAGGCTTTGGCAATGCACATTTTAGTAGTTCACTTACTTTAAGTAGATATTAGTAGTTGCTCCCAATTTTCTAGAGGCAAATTTCTAGCTAAGGCTTTGGCAATGCACCTTTTAGTGGTTCATCACTTTAAGTAGATATTAAGTAGTTGCTCCCAATTTTCCGGAGACAAATTTTTAATAGGCTTTAGCAATGCATCTTTTTAGTTGTTCCACCGGCACTTTGGTAGATATTAAGTAGTTCTCTCAACGCAAGTGAATTTTCAAACAGTATTACACAGATGAAGTTTGGATTCTTTTATTGCTGCTGTTCCAAAGTTTTGGAATCTCAGCTATCATTACTTAAACAGTTGCGGTGTATAAGCTTTCTAACTAATAGCAACCACGCAAAAACATATCAACATTTAGGCTAAGTGCTGGAAAATATAACAAAAACGTTTTCCTCTCCAGTAAAAAACCAAAAAATATATTCAGCTATAGGTTGTATCTTTAACCATGGTGCTCTAAATCACTTAAATAAATACATATAGACTTTAATTTAATGCCAAGGCTGTAGTATACCCCTAAGTCCTTAAGAACTGCCTTTGGTATGTTCCGGAAGACTGGGATTGATAAACCTAATAAAGAACAAAAATAACTTGCTGAAATGTTTATATTAAGTATTGCTGAAAGTATGGCCGCTTTGTATCTCAACATCTAAGGATTACTGTATATATACTGAAAACCAGCAAGATGTATTCTAAAAAAACATAACACAATGCAAATACTTGCACGTAAGTAATAACTAAAATAATCTACAATAATACTTAGTTAAGGACTATACATTATATATATTTAAAAGAGCTCAAGCTGTATATTATATATATATATATATATATATATATATATATATATATATATAAATCTCTCTATAAAAATATATATATAGATATATATAGAGAGAGAGATATATGCTACTCTTCTTCTTTATATATATATATATATACTCATACTGCTTTCTATATATATATATATATATCGCCACTATATGGAACCTTTCGCTTTAAAAGGATGTTAACCGATATATATATCGAACGAGCGATGTAATCGATTTTTTTTCGATTATTTCAAGGCAATATAGAGCGACAAGGTTGCCAATAAGTTTTTTTAATTTTTTAAACTAAAGGAATACCCAAGATTAAATCGCCAAGATGTCAAAGAGTCAGGGTCTCGGGGACGACGGGGGGGGACTTCGTCCCCCCCTCTGTCCCACCGTCGGCTCGAGCCCCTTAATAAAATAAATAAAAAAAAAATGAAAACAAAATTATCATATAAAAATTAACATGATATAAAAAGCAACATGTGGCAACTTTTTCTCTTCTTTTATTGGAGTTTAAGTTAACACGTCACAGTGTATGGTTAGACGATTAGGGTTCAGCGATATTTCGATATGTAACATTTTTATGTAACATCCATTTGAGAAGGTACACCTTTATATATATAACTATATATATATATATATATATATGCTACTGCCACCATATATCTTATATATATATATATATATCTGCTATATATACTCATATACTATATATATATATATATCAGGAGTTTGGTGACATGTAGCCACCCGGCTAACAAGACTTGTCTAGCATTTCAACATGATGGCATTTTTGCAGTCATATTCAGTCTGTGATAAAGTTGTCAGATCATTAAATAAAAAACAACTTTCAGTAGCGTTC
>JABUQX010106650.1:0-46921 GCA_015478945.1 Trachelipus rathkii | reverse complement strand
AATACATATGTTTTTGAAATTTTTCGATTCACCTCATACAATTTTTTTTTTCGAAATGATTTCAAACTTGAATTATACATATATTGGTCTATTACCTAGAAAATGTATATTATTTTATTTTTTTTTATATATTTTTGACCCCAATTCTCATCAATGGTTGAAATTCAAACCTTACTTTATTTGGTTTTGAAAATTAAAATTTGCGATAATTTTTTTAGTGGTCATGCGATCAGAATAAAATTTTCAGGACATATGTAGTTTGGGGAGATACATATTTTTACTCTTAGATCGATTGTTTCGTTGTTAGAAAGTTTCAAATCTCGGAGACAGAATCCAAGAATGAGAAATTCGTAGGAACTATTAAACCAATCAGCGGACCCTATGAATAAGATATTGCTTCCACTGGTGGACCGATTTATCACACACTATACGATTACAATTGAAAGTACGTAACAGTTCTTACAAACGTCAGAGGATTTAATCCATTCGAGGAAACAAACATTAACTGAAAATTAAAAACAAATGAGTTCATGTCTCCAAAAACAGTACTACATAAAGGGACAAATAAAAGCGAAATTCTAATAAAAAAATCTTTTTGAGAAAACTAAGTTGAAAACCTGGAAGAAACAGAAGGAAAAAAAATTCTAAGCTCTGCGCCCAAGGTCTCAAATCATTTAAAAAAACTCACGAAAAGAACAATGCAAAAATAAATAAAGTAAATATTCACAACTCTATCCTTCCTGACTTACGTTACGTTACGTTAGGAAGTCCTAATCCTATAAGGAAATCTACATTTGAAGAACGGACATTACAGTCAATTATATATTCTAAGTTAATCGCCCATATATAATGTAGGAGAAATAGTTGAAAAAAAAACAAACAATCAACTGGAAAGCTAAAATGGGAACCTTGCAAGAGCGATGCTTATGAAAAAAGTTAATTGAATTATTCTGTTCACGCTTTTATGCACGAAAAGTATGCAATTGTGAGTTGCTATAGGATGCGATATATGAATTAATTAAATAGATTTTAATATAATTATTAATTATTATTAAAATTTAATGTAAAATAATTGCTAATCGAATAGCAAGATAGTAATTAAACAAATAAGCCTAAGCAAGCTAATAAAACCATTGCAAGTTGCACTGAAAACACCTGGAACCTGCTTTTGGTGGGGATTACGCTTAACTAACGTTATAGTTTATTCCATCAAAATGTTAACTATTTATAAGTAATTATTTAATTAGAGGTGTGATAGGATATGTATATTAGAACGATCACAGTAATTTAGCGATCATATTGTGCGTATTTCAGACTTCAAAGTGGCTTGATTACGGAGAAAAAGGCAGATTAAGAAAGATTCAAGAAATAAAAAAATTTAGACCACGTCGAGAAAAAGAAAAGAATGTCGTGAAATTTATCAAATAAAATCTTTCCCTACATTGACAAAAAAATTGAGTGAGAAGAATTATTAGAGATGAAGAAAAATAATATTGCATTTAGGTTTTAGTGGGATCTCAACATGCCGGGGTATGACAGGGATTAATAGGAAGGATTCTGTGCAGGTGTTAGTGAGTATATGGTGTTGGTGGACAGCTTCTGAATGGAATCCAAAGTATGCATGATGATAGTTTATTTAATGTAAGATAAATGTGTTTTATGTCAGAAAGTGATGTTTAATACTGTGAACATCGGAATGAGGGTAGGTAATGTGATTTCTCCTTAGGTTTTAGTTTAATATGTTTTGGTTTTATATTGGATTGGGGGTTATGAAAGATTAGACGTGGTTAAGGGGGAGCATTGTTGGGAAGTGTTAGAATGATGGGGATGGAAGAGAGTAGAGGTTGCCCTGCTGTATTTCTATGTGAGATGATTTGTTTTGCGAAGATCTGAAAAGAGTGAGAGGATTGGTAGATGGGTTTGGGAGGTGTGGTAGGAAGAATTGGTTTAAGTAAAGTAGGATAACAGTAAGGTTTATAGAGTGTAGTGATGAGAATCCGTAGGTGTGAAATCATGTTAGATAGAGCAACTCGAACAAGTATGCTCGTTGGGGTGTGACGTTAGAATGATTATGATTTATGTGCAGAATTTTGTGAGTATGTGTGAAAGTTCGTTGAATGTGTTTTGAGGAATGTGGGCTGGTGCAAGTTTAAATCCTTGGTTGTGTTGTGGGGATTTCTGTGTAATGGGTATCTAAGGTTCTTGGAGTGGCTGGCGTAAGGGTTTTTGGCGGATGAGGGTATGTTCTATCTTTTCTTTGTCGTTAATCTGTATAGTAGTGAAAAATTGGTATGGTATGACATTGGTATAGGTCAAGACATAAAGTAGTCAGATGGGACCAATTTTAGGGGGTATGTTAGGTGTGTGAAGAATTAAAATCGGATTTATAAGTTCCAATAGGTCAAATTGTTGGGTATTTGTTAGGTGTTTTGGCGTTAAAGAAATTGGTTAGTAAATGATTATGAACGATAGACAAGTATTTACAGTGAGATTTTATTTTTTCTATATTGAAAGGGGTGTATTGGGGAGGATGCTCTCGTTATATAAGCGGAAATTTATAGTAGGGAGTTTTTGTGCTGTGATATACGACTTGCTGGAGAGAGCGAAGGAAAAAGTGAAATGAAGTCAGTAAAGCGAATGCCTTGAAGGATGAGTATTGAGGGCTTGGCAGAGGCGAGAAGAAAGGTCACATAATAAGTAAACGACGAGTTTTGTGAGGGGTATGGTTGTTGCTATATGCGGAGGGGTTGAACTGCAACATTGATGAGAATACCCACAGTGCAGGGTCCTAAGTGTATTATATTTTCCTCTGGGATTAATGGACATCGTTGTTTCATATGCCCAGCGACGTCAATTTGTTCTCGTTTATGTTGATGACCTTGCTTTGTAATAGCCGGCACCAGATTTGCTTTTCTTAAACGTCAAACTTCAAACTAGCTATGAGAATTATTTCACAAATGAGGGTTAACTCCCATGGCTTCATTTCTTTCCCACCAAAACTCAGCGGTACTTTTTAAGAAAAAAGGAGGAATTGAAGAAACCTGCCACCTTCTTCCAGCGATGCCTAACCTTTTATGGTTCACCCATCCCGTGCTAACTTGCAAGTCAAATGTCTTAGGACTCATTCTAGATGACCACCTAACATGCGCACCGAATATTAAACTCTTCAAAACGACTTGTCATCGCGTGCTTGTCCTGTTACTCATCTCGCCTCAAAATCTTGCGATCGCTGACGCAAGTCCCTTTTACGTCTATACATTGCCCTAGTTCCGATAGAAACTTGACCTCTTGGCTGTTGTAGTATATGTCAGGCCTCCCCTACTCTACTGCCACCCATTAGATCCCATCCAAAACGAGGCGATCCGATCTCCACCGGAGCCTTCCGATCTTCCCACGGTGATTCCTTTGAAGTTGAATCCAATGAATGCCACTCTCTCTTCGAAGGGGATACATCATGTGCAAAAGTTATCTTCGTTTTCAAACCACAATACTGTCGCTCTGACAGCATCCTGCAGGAGATAACCTCAAACATCACTAATTTACTGTCATCTGCAACAACAGTTCAAACATCCTATAATTTCTTGCAAAAAACGTTGCTGCCTTTCTTCTTATGACGAAAAGTACACAGGCTTTGAGCTGATTCCCGGCTCCTACCATTTTTGCTTGGACCCTGACATCTCGTCTCCAAATCTACCACTCGTGGCGTGCCTTGTTAAAAGTTTATTCATTCTGTCATTCATTCCGTAGTTCACGAGTGAATTTACTCTAGTGTTTACTTACGGCTCTAAAATAGGGGACAGTGTGGTGCGCATCTGCTGATCATTCCTGACACAATTTCTTCCCATACCCGTCCCCTCATGCCTCAATCTTTACGGCAGAATTAATGGCTATAAGGATTGCCCTCTCTCGAATTCTAACCTTAGCCAATACCACTCATATGTCATTTATTCAGATTCGCTCAAGCGCTTAAAACCCCTTAACCCCTTATTCTAGAAACAAAATGGTATCCGCCGTACAACCATTTCTCCGGCTGCTCCACTCTTGTAAGAAACAATTCTCTTTATTGCATGGACCCCCTCTCATGTAGGGTGTAACTGGCAATGAAATCGCGAACAGAGAAGCCAAAATGACCACTTCTTCTTTCCGGAGCTGTTCCAGGTTCCAGGTTCCAGGTTCCAGGTTCCAGTTCCGGTTGCCATTCGACAAAGTAGCCTCCCATCAACTGATACTATCCTGCTCTCCGACAAGGCTTTCAGATCTTGTTGGCAAGAGCGCTGGAAGAGTAATTCAGAGGGGGAGCGAAAAGCTTAAAATATAAAGGCCGAAACATTGAGTGAGTGTCTTACTTATCCCACCGACGAAGCGCCTTACACAGAGTTGATACTGGGAAACGCCTCCTTATTGGGCACACACCAATATCACTCACAGTCACTACATGTCACGCGACCCTCCTCCAGCTGTGAAATTTTGCCATATGACATACCTCCGTTCATTGATTGTCCCCAACTGACCCTATTCGCCGTCGTCATTATCCTACTTTGTGGTCCATAAACCCTTCTAAAAGATTGTCCCATGTCTTATCTGAATCTTCCCACTTTAGTAGTAACTCTGTTTTCTTGATCTCCAAGAAGCGAATATTCTTTACAATATATGATTTTGATTATGTAAAAATTTAACTATTTATTAATGTAAGATATAATTTTATTTATTTTATTTATATTTTTGACTGAATATTCACTTTCGCCATTCAAATTTTCCCTAATTCAAAATATGTACATGCCAGACCCACCCATGATGTTGATTTTTCAGCTCAGTATGGCCGAATTTCTTTGTGAGCCGTGATGGATCCTGTACATAAACTCAAGAAAGTGTACTATATATATATATAATATATATATATATATATTATATATATATATATATATATAATATTTATATATTGGTTAATATATATATATTATATATATATATTATATATATATACTATATATATATATAGTATATCTCTCTCTCTCTCATCTTCCTTTATTTTTCCCAAGAATGGGAGTAAGGTGCGCGACGGCCATCGGAAAGAAAAGCAGTAGAAGACATGACACAAGTCGAAAAAGAAAGCCCAGCCTTACCTCCCCCTCAATACCATTAATCTATTTAATTAGTGGGAAACCCACCGCAGAACAAAAAATTCCACCCAAAATCTTGCCGCGGCGAATCATTCGTTCAGTCTCATCCCCTATGTCATAGTATCGTCCAATGTATAGGTCAGTGCCTTTGGCCCAGGTGGGCCACAACCATACCACCCTCCACAATCCCCCGCATTATCCTTCTCGGCTGTTGTATTTTTATACAACCATTTCATTCTTCGCCATCTCTATCCATAATCTCAACTTACCGATGTTGTGCTCCATTCAAAACATAATTTAGATTATATAGACAAATTCCACTTTTCTTCGGTCTCTCAGGCCAGACGGTCGGTTTCAAACACACTCAGCCCAACCCTACTAAGCACCTTCGCGTTAACCCCAACCGACATCATTCATCCTTTTCCATAGACCAAGAGCCATTGCTCAACTAATACTTTCAGAGTAATCAATTGGCCGGCGTCGGTTGTCTCGATACCGATCAAACCGAACCACTCCTTCTAATTACGTTTACATTCCTCTCAAATTTATTCAATCCTCACATCCTTAGCCACACCCCTAATGATTTTCCACTGAATCACATGAACTTTAGATCTTATAACTTCTTATTTCCTAGACCTATAGTTCTCACTACTATACAACCCACTAACCACACCCCCCGGTCTCCACACCACAGCATACCTCATTCAACTATACCCTAGCACACTCAATGTGTGCTTTTTAGTTTCCTCTTTTACTATTTTCACTAAACGAATATTAGATTGTTCTAGCCAGCGCCACATTTCCTAAACATTCAAACACTTCCTACTACAAACTCGACATGCGGTCCGATTCCCTTCTCATCCAACAATATGACCGCGGAATTTATCTTAAAAAACTACAGACAGCTTGGTGGTCGCGAGGCTGCTCCACCAACATCTAAACATAAACTTCACAACTTGAGGAGTGTCCTCACTCACAAACATAAAACCATACTCTTATCAACGTTTACTTCAAGCTCCTCCTTTTACAACACACTGCCCAAAATCTCTACTACCAAATCTCTCAAAAAACTCTCTATCAAGATTCCGCCTCATCAAGAACCAAATCAATCTGCAAAATAATAAGGTCACGGGGCTATCCCTTCTATCCTTCATCTCCAGATTCAACCAACAACAATAATACTAACACCACCAATTATCCCCTTTATTGGAGACCCTTTTTGGGCGCCCGGGCGGCCGAGAGAGAAAGAGTTCCCCGCCGCCACGCCCACCTTTCTCCCCGAAATCTTTTATTAACCCCCTATTCCTATTTACAAATTGGGAGGGGATAGACCAAGGAGGACATAAACAACAAACACGCTGGGTGGCCTAAACTCCGCCTGCCCTCTAATCCCTAACCAACACCATTGCACCACCATCTCAATAATTCTTAACAACACGACTTCACTATTCGTCATACATACTTTTGTAAATTCCATTCAGAAGCCTACGCGACCGAGACGGACGGCAGGTAGTAGTCAGCTAAGCGACCTGGCCGGCCAATAAACCTATCACCATATTAACTCATACATCTACGCTCTTTGTTTGCAATATTACGCAGGTAGAAAACCTAAATAGACAATTTATTCTTGCTCCTCCTCATTTGGCTCGAAGCTCATTTGTAATTCAAATGTAAATGTATTTGTTATTCCCACACATCCTCTTACCACTTCCTACACGAGCTGTCTAACCCTTGTCTTACAACGGGCCGAATCAATCGCTTGCAGCTCCCACCCTTCTACTCGTCCACTTCTTTCGTACCAATTCCCCGGAATTACCGAGGGGCAGGTTAATAACCTTTCCAAATACTCACACACCTCAATGAAACTTTTATTTTCTCTCACGATTATTTTTATTTCTACAGTTTCTTAGAAAAGTCTGTGCCATTCTCCCTTTTACCCAGGGCTGGGTATCTTATTCGTGTCATAGAATAATCTATTAGTCTGCCATTTCCTCCTATCTCTTCCGGGAACGGGTGATGACGCCGTCGTATAAGACGGCGAAATATTACAAACAATTCCAAATCCAAATTCAACACATCTCGCCTCCCGTTTTCTGATATCATTTCCACCAAGGAGTAAATGTTGCATCGTATCACGGATACCATTCCTACAAACTATATTTCACTCTACCAATTACCTCTCCTTAAAACATAATAAACCTCACCCCAAAATAACCTATTCCATATCTGTGCGATCCATCACAACCCACACACATTCCACAAGTAGTCACCTGCGGTGTGGGTGATGGGTACTTGTGGTAAGTATGTGTGCAGATTCTTCGAAAGTGTTCTTTCACACTACCTCTCACACCCATATTCATCAGCTTACAAAAAGCACACATCACCGTATTCAATTTTACATTCAGCAGATATCCACAACTTGACTTTCAGTTCTTTAACCCCTTTCAGCGCTGTGGCCTGTCCAGAAGGAGCTTTCCCTACATCCCTATGTAAGAATCCCCCATATCATCCTCATCCTTCAACAAACTGTATCATTTAACCGGATGTTTTCTCTAACGTAGTACGAGCCTATGTTAGTTATATTTCTTTTTTTTTCCTCCTTTCTTTTCTGCCATTTTGAATCTTCTTCCCTAATGACGTCTATCAAGAGTCATTTGCGTTATTTGGAGTGAGCAATTCAACCAAGGCTTCTTTTTACTTTAACGCTTGTCACACCTCTTCAGTTCGCACGGCATTCACTGAAAAAAATTTGGGGCAAAAAAAGAATTTTAGAAATTTCTTGAACAGCGAAATGTCTGGAATTTTTGGAATTTTTTTTAAACATTCTACTTTCCTACTTTAGCACATTTCCACATGTAGCTATCCTTTGCGAGCTGAGCTGAGATCTCAATTTGCTTTCCTTTCTTTATTTGTCCCCCAGATTTTGTTTTTTTTTTTTTTTTCTTTATGTATCTACCGGTATACCATATGAGTTTAATTTTTAAACACTTGGGGGCTTACATACTCCCCGATCCTTTGGTTGGTCGCTGCCTCATCTTTAACTTCTCTTTACTTTCTTACATTTAAAGCCGTACTTGTCTCATTCGTTTATCTTATCCTTTCCTTTTTCCATCCTAATGTTCCACCTCACCTAAACTATAATTTAGGTACAGTTATATGAAAACAAACATAAAAATGATCCGATAATCCCATTACCAACCCCCTCACTCATACCTTACACAACAATACTTCAACATCTCCTTCTTCACCAACACTAAATCAATACATACTTTCACTTTCAATACCAATCATCTACCATACAGTCGTGAGGAGATATGAAAATTAAGATGTGTTTTATAAAGAGAGATGTGAAGGAGTTGAGCTTCAGCTCTGCTCTTCACAATGATTAATCATTATCAAAAACCTTACTTTTTACCATTCTCATTTTTCCCGACCACCCCAAAAACCAGCACTGTGGGGGGTATTACCATCCCTTTTTGTATCATCCTATTCTAACCATTCAAAGGTCCCATGTCCAAAAAACTACTCCAACCTCTGAGCTCCTTAACTCACACCAATCCAGAAACAATCAGTCAGAATAGTATCCGGCGAAGAGAAATTATTCATCCGTACCTCGTTCATTTCAACGTTTTTTCTCCTTCAGTGCCATGGACCAATGAGCGGTCAGGCAAGGCCACAGCAAACGCTTGACGCTTTCAAAAACTTAAACTTTACATCATAGAACTTCTCAAGGACTCACCCACACTCACAATATCCCAGCACTCTCACATAAAGTCTACAGATCACTCAAAAATTGCAACTCCTCTCTTCCCTCTCTTCTATCATTTTTCTTCAAACAGCTACACACACATTTCTATCTATTATCTCTACACTCACTTCATACTTTTACTTCGTATCTTCAATCACATTTTTACAATAGATCACAGCGATGCAAAATTCAATATTTGCTCCTAATAACATAAAAATACCACTCTTCCCCAGTCACCCTCTCTCCTCTTCTGCTTCTTCTTAACATTTTATTCTCTCTCTGACATATTCAAACATTTTGTTACCCATTTACGCATTTCTATTACCAATTTAACGCCCGACCAACCCGAAATAAGAAAGCGTCGTAATTTATCTGGGCATCTTATCGGATACCCTTCTTCCGATTGCCGCCTAGTTGAGCGAAATTACCTGGCAAAAGAAATAGATGACGTAGTAGGCAGGCCAAGCACCAACTAATCCACCAATCACCTTAAGTCGGGCTCCATAACGACACGCAGCACATGACAGGATGGAATGGGCAAGGTTCTTTCTCCGCGCGCACACACAGGGGATGGATGGGAGTGGAGTGAGGGGGAATGTTCTAGATAAAACAAAAAAGAAAATCTTATCTAGAAGAGGGGTGTAGATTTAAGTATGTGTAATATGATATGTGGATAAAATGGGTCATAACTAGGTAGATATGTTTGCCTGGAGGATCATAGTGTGTGTAATGAATTTAATGAACTGCAAATAAGATGATGAAACGGCATCGCAAACCAATTAACAGAGGATGGGACCCCTTTGGTATTTTTCATTTGTCGCTACCGAAGTATGCGGTAAACTTCTCTCCGCTTATTTCCTCTACCTATACTGTACTAGTAGATTATAGTAGGTTTATATTATCTATACCTATAAAGTATTAGTTAATAATATATTTATTATGGTATATAATATATATATATACTATATAAGGGGGGTCCCCATATATAATATATATATAATATAATATATATACCCAGAAACTTTTTTTTCCCCCATATTTCGTTATTAACACGGGTTTATTATTATTAGTATATATATTATTAAACTACTTACTACCTATAAATTGGTAGTAGCTACTAAAACTCACCCCCTCACCCCCCCATATACTCCATACCCCCTACCCTAGGTTATTATATTATTTATATTTACCGTGAGCCTACTATATTAATATACTATATACTAACACAAGGGGGGTGATAGGATATAGTAGGTAGTATGAGTGATATTCGTGTCGTCGTGGTCGACAGGACAGGTGCGGGTCGAGTAATTGACAAAATCCCAACGCCGTGGAGCAACAACTATACTTACTATTCGGGGGTAATGTCTTTAAATTTGTATTGTAGCATATATACATTACGTACTTACTGTTCCTCTCCAGGAAAAGGTCCTGTCTTGTAGAAAACCACGAACCTGTCAGTCGACTGCGGGAGTCATGTGTTTCTTAGCTCTGTGCTTCTGTCTTTTTCCTACAGTTTTCTTCTCTTGTATTTCTCCTCTCACAGTAGGTTTATTCCCCTCCCTCATTGCCTTCTGCATCCCCTCCTATCTATACTGACAAAAGCTTGTTGGAAACACAAGAAACTCCTTCCGATCTCGGTCCCTTCGGGTCTTCGTATTCTCGCCAGCGCTGTCTTTCCTGTCTATCCTTTCCCTATGAAGTGGTCGCCCGAGCATGCGTGATTCTGGTTGCCACCAGTCTGACCCTCCCTCCACGAATATTAGGGGTGTTCACTCGACCTTTCTTTCCTGTTCTAACTTCTTTCATGTCGCTTATGTCGTATCTTTCTTAGTCTTTTCAGATTAGTTGCTCGTCAAGAGTGCGTTCATGCTCCGTTGCCGAGGGTATGCCTACTTCATGGCCTTTTGGTAGCATACCCACCAGTGGTCTCTTGCTTTGCCGTGTTAGTTTTATAAGCATATATTTAGGACCCATTTGTAAAATACGTTCTTTTCACTCTCTATCACACACAAAATAATATTTGGATAACTTTCATAACACAATTGGAGACACAGCCGCTTGGCGCGCGTTCTGGTTGCGGAGGCTAACTTCGTTAGATCCTATTGCTGATCTCTTGCATCTCACCCTCCGTCCTCTGTGTAGATATTCCACCCAGGTATTTAATTCTCCAAATTTTATACTTTTACAAATATTTGAAATTCTGAGAAAGAACCATGATCTCCCAAACTTTCTTCCCCTCTCTGCTCACCATCATCACCTCAGTTTTCTCAGTGTTCATTTGTAGCCCGTTTGCTCCAAAGTTTATTCCTTTCGATTACTATTTCTTCCTGTAACCATTCTTTCCAGCCTTCTTTCTAATTACACTCCACACCTCAAAATATACCATTCTCTGGCAAATATTGTCCTTTTTTTTCCACTGCACTACTCTACCCTAACTTTATCTTTTCCTTCCTCATACATCTTCTCTTAATTGAGAGGCTCTGGTGCAAGTGAGACTTGTGATGCGAAGTAGAAAAGACTGATGGATGAACAAATGGTATGGGTGCGGGCAATAAGCGACTTCTCTCTGTTTCACTCCTTTCGGCCACCTCAAAACCATATAATTAAAAACATTTTTGTGGGGATGTACCTGTGTGGCTGGCGACATGTGACACTTAGGCCACTTCATGATAAGATATCTTCTTTTTCGAGTTGCATCACACAATCAAATTCTCTCTTTTCCTACTTTCCCATATATTTTTCTATCTAACACACCTCACTCCACCTCCATTGCCATCAGGTACCGTGTCAAAAGCTTTCCTTAAATCCATAAACACTACATAGATCCTCCTGTTGTTTACTCTTAAATCTTCTCTCCAATCTGTCTCAATGTAAACATAAGGTCTGTCGTACTCCAACCCCCTGGCCAGCCTATGGCCTCTCCTGTCTTTTGTGTTTCTCCTGTTTTAGGGTTCTTGCTCTCCTAGAGTTTTTATTATATAATAATAATATTATAATATAATAATATTATTTTTTTATTATATATTTTTTATATATTATTATCCTCCACTCATCAACTACTCACTATCACCTATACTACTAAAAGGTATAGAAAATAAACTGAGGTAAATAATAATAATAAATAATTTTTACTGAAAACTTTTTTAACCTAAACATATAAATGACTTTCAGAATCACAAAATACTCGTAAAAAAAATCTTATCTTCTAAATTTGTACATTTTAGGTAATTAAATTATCTATCACAATCACAGAAGTTATCTATCACAATCACAGATGTTAAAATTACATTTAATAAAATAAATCTAATTAAAATATTGCCACCTTAATAATTAACAATAAATAAAACTAGTAATAAAAACAGAGATATTAATAAGCTAACTTCATTAACAAATATTGCAATACCGACTCTACTACTTTATAAAAACTGTAACTAACACCCTTCATATTCTGTTTTAAACCAATAACATAGATTATAAGACCATTAACTTAAAAAATTAAATTTAAACTATATTCACCTGAATCGGTATTTAGTATTGCGTACATAAGAGAATTTCAACATTAATATTTATCTGGGTCAAAAATTTGAAAACCAAAAGATGCATCTAATTTAATGAACTGTAATATTTATGTGATTTTAACTCGGGAGATACAGACATTATGCCCCTACTGTGTTGGAGTCTAAATTTAAGTCATGTTGTGAGGCCTCATTATTATATTTCTGAGATGAAGCAAGATTCGGGAAGGCATCTGATTTATCATCACTTTCTTCTACTGAAGGAGGATTTGATGGATAATATCGGCTACTTGTAGTGCCGTGAGCAGATAAAATCACACTTTTCCATCCTAAATTGCTATGTAAACTTGAAATATCATGGAGAACATCTGCATTATCTATACAATTATCGATACCACATAATCTCGGGTGTTCCTGTTGAAAAAGAGACCCTACAAGATTTACACGGGATTGCTCTTTAACAGTACGCAAAAATGCTTCTGAATTTTGTGGAGGTTTCCAGTTTGGATTATTAAGACAAAATTGAAGTAATGAGAGCTCAGTTTTGCCATTATCAGTGACATTTGGAGGAAAATACTTTGATCTATTAGCCGATGTATGATTTCCATGCTTTCCAACATCCATCAGAGCGAAAGAGCAAATATCCCCAACTCCAGAAACTTCAACAGTAAAATTTCGAAGGAAATCTACAATTTCAAGGGATTTTTCTCTCATTACTTAATACATATATTATATAAATCAATAAAAACAAAATTATGAAAGCGAAGTTGTTGATGACAATGTTGTTGTGACGATAGGGGAGGGAGAGGAAACTATATATAATGATATATATTTCAATATAATTAAATTTAATTAATTGTGATTATTTGATAGAAATAATATTAATTGTATGTGGAAAGTAATATGAAAACTCATTCCTGACATACGAAGTGTGTGCCTTTCCCTTCCAAAACTCTGGCAAGTAATGTACTTCGTTACAAATATTATTCATCAACTTCTTAGGGCAATAATAAATATTTTTATCTGGAAGAAACTTATGCAAACCATATGTTATAAATATATATATAATATATATATATGATTCAATAATAATATTAATTGTATGTGGAAAGTAATATGAAAACTCATTCCTGACATACCAAGTGTTATAAAAATCCAATAAAATCTTAGTTATTAATGTATATATATATATTATATATTATATTAATATATATATATAATATTATAATAATATATATATATATATAATATAATATATAATATTATATATAATTAATTATTATATATATATATATATATGTTATAACAAATTGAATAACGTACTTATGTATTATATCATACTAACAAGAGAATAACAATGATTATTTCTGTAAGTCATTAGCATTATTGCAAAAAACTACAAAATTATATAATGATAACCACAAAGTCATATATAAATACCATAGTTAGATATTGATAAGAAAGACTTATATAGGTAATATAACAATACTATGCTTGTCCATAATAGATAATAAGAAAGTATATGTGAAGATAAGTTAATAATATATATATATATATCATGTTTGGCTATATATTATATATACAATTAATTATTGTAACCTCGACTTCTAGTATTCAATAGTCAATTCAGTTCTATAATATTAGTATCTAGCTTACTTAATTATATATAGTTTATCATTTAATATGAAACTTTATTATTAGCATATTATAAATTTGACCTAAGATCGTATACTAATCGTCATAAAATTTGTATATATAAATCGTAAAAATTGATATCTGCTCTAACAAAAGCAAAAAGCAATATAATATGTATGAATAAACCTGCGCTATCATATACTAAATATTGATTATATATATAGAAAATACTACTTTGCGCTATCAATAAACAAATTATAATTAATTAATATTGCTAAAAAGAAATTATATCTCAAAAATTACCATAACAAATTTTATGCATTCAATTATTATCTCGCATAAGGTTATTTCCCTTAATTATATCAATAAATGTAGTTTATAATATCCTCTTTACATAAGTTAACTCATCTGTTAAATGCACCTCCCAATAATGTATTATAGTGGTCGAACAATAATAATATCTGTATTTATTTAAAATAGAAAGCTGCATGCTATAATATAAGTTAACTCTTTAGGCCATGAATATATAATATATAATTCAATTACCCTATAAAAGTAATGGATAAGAAATTAATAGCTTACGAATTGTATTAGCATAACTTCTTCTTGAACCATATGAGCTATATATAATAATAAGTAAAATAATAATATTATTCAAATCGATATAAGTATTCGGTGTTTAAATATCCTAATTCTATGTTATTAATGTTTACTATTGTTTAGACACACTAATTCGAAATTGTCTTCTTAGTAATATAATAATATTATTATACATAAATATTATAAGTAATAAATATATATATATTATATTTATATATAAATAATTAGAGATATATAATAACTATATTTAGATTATATATAATACTATATATATATATATATATTATATTATATATTATATTATATATTATATATAAGTTATATAAATATATATATATATATTAATATATATAATATATAATATTAAATATATTAATAATATTAGTATTATATTACAAATATTAATATATATATATATAACATTAATATTATAAAATAATAATTTATTATTAAATTATATAATATTTATAATATTATATAAATATATATAATTATTAATATATATATATATATATTAATATATTAATATATTATATTAATGATATTAATATTCAATTAATTAAATATTGAATATATATATATATTAATCAGTAGGGCGTATAAATATAATAACATGATATAGTAGGTAGGTAGCTCACTACCCAATATCATTTGTAGAGTCTTTTTGGTGAGAATTTTAATAATCGATATTTAAATGGTAAAGATTTATTATGAAGCTTTATACTATCGGCTTTTCATTTTCGTATTGGTTTCGGTATGATAATAAAATAAAAAGTATATAAGTAATACTGTATATATAAAAATAATTAAAAAGAATTTTAATATATATAAAGTATAATATATAAAATAAAACATAATATATACTAATATATTATATATTAGCTATATACTGGCACTCAACATACTAGCTTACATATACATTTTGAATAAAATTAGCTATACTTTATCATCTTAACTCTGATATATATATATATATATATAGCGTGAACTATGGTAACAATAAACGGCAGATGACATTATTAGGCAACAATAGATGGAGAAAAATAAAGTTTTCCAGGTCAATAGCTGACAGTCAGTATCATGGAGAAATTTCTGGTCACGTCTCGATAACTATATGGTATCGAAATAACTGGTGATAGAAAAACCTTAACAACATCCTAAGTTGGTTCATATAATTATTTAGTATCGTTTAATATTTGTGTTAATTATCAGGAAACAAAAATTAGAAGAGAATTCTTATGCCTTGCAAGGTAGTAACCGCATTCACTTATTTTTAGTCACCTCATTATGCAAATTCTGTTCTCATTTGCTCAGTGTTTCATTCTTTTGAAGTGGAAGAATGTAATTTTTGAGTTCTATTGCTTTATCAGACCTTAGAATTTACATTTGTGACAACGGAAGTTCTTTATTGCATATTTCATATCATAGAAGATGGATTGTTTCAAAGTTCTTTGGAAGGAAATGTTTTTCAAATTTAATATATAGAACGGCAACTTTATCGCTCAAGAGTGCGATAATAATAAATAATACAGTATAATCTAATAAAATATAAATTTGAAAAATAAAGTATAAATTTTTAATAATATACTACTTCTCTCTTCATCTATATATAGTATATGTATATAAAATTAAATATTATATATATATATAATTATTAATATATATATATAATATTATAATAATATATAATATTAATATATATATATATTATATCTTTACTACTACAAGCATTAATATAATAGTATCTAGATTAATATATATATATATATTATATATATATATATATAATATATAATCTTATATTTATATATTATATATATATATATATATATTAATATTAAATATATATATTATTTATATTAAATATATCATTCTACCATAGATTATTAAATCTCAATAGTACGCTATCAATATCTATGAAATATATATTAATATATAATATATATATTTATATATATATTATATATTATTAATATATATATATATATATATATATATATATATTTATATATTATTAAAAATAATATATAATATATATAATATTATATATATATATATAGATATAATATATAATATATATATATATATATATATATATTATATATATATATATATATATATTATATATATATATATTATATATATATAAAAGTATATATATATAGCAAAAATAAATAAAACTAAAAAAATTATATCCACTTTTCATATTTTACATTATAAATAGTCTTAATACTACATAACAAAATCATATTTGTAAAGAATATTCAATTTCTTGTGAGAAATTTATGGTACAAAGAATATATATAGAAGTTACTTGATAATAAGTGGTGAGACATTCCGATAAAATAATTGAGTATAACTTTTAGGTGTTCATTATATTTATTATATTATTATATAAATTGGGATACCAATTGATTAAAAAAAAGTATTAGGTAAGTAGTAAATGAAGGACGTGTACTTAATGGTAATATATGAGATATATATAATTATGAAAGATATGGATGTAAACATAGGATTGCAAGCTATAACTTGAAATAATATATAATTAGATGGAGTAGCTGTATACTGCTTAACAAATAATTTGACAGATGGATATATCTAGAGATATGGTTGTACCACCGGATCATATATAATAGTGACTATTATTATTGTTTATTTATTGTAGTAAGTTACAATACTCGAATTATAGTAATACGCTCATGTAAAACGCTAATCAGCGTCTAATACTAATATAATATGGTTAGTTGAGAGGAAAGTTTTATTGACTACCCCGATTGATCATGTCTGATCCTATCCATGACACTTGCTAGCCAAATAAGATCGATATCTGAATAAAGCCTTGTCGAGAGAGCAGTATAAAGATATAAGTAATTCAGATTGATTGAGTAGAGGCTAGGCTATATACGTATAATAGATCGTGCATCTGATATGAAATAAATCTTGTTAACACTTTTGGACAGCTCCCACCAATACCTTTATCAATTTACTAAGAACAGCTGTCGTGTCTTCGTCCAATATATTATTCTGATGCTTCTTAATCAGCTTGATTTCAATGTCACCGGATCTTCTCCAAGCCGATTACATAAAGAGGGTTGAAGTGCCTGTCGCTAACATAAAATGATTCTCAGTATATACTTATCTGTGTGTTTCAAAGAGGAAAGACAGAGGGAGAAAGTAATTGTTATTAGTCTGGAATACCACATGTAATCGGAGGAGATTTTTTAAAAATTGGGATAACGAGCCCACCACAACGAGGGGCCAAAAAATGGGTTTTCTCACGTAAATGATACTGAAATAAGATTATTGTGAAGTGTATGTGGATATATTAAGGGATTGAATTCGAAATGAGAGGCGGAAACGACTATTATTTGAAAAGCAATTACAAATTTGAAAGTTTTGGAGTACCCAGAGAGAGAGAAGAATAGTGAGAAGCAGTATGAAATTCTGCCTAAAGTTGAGAGAGCATTGAGAGCCATGAGGCGAAGGAGAGGGTATGGGAGAGGGTACCAAGGTTCAAGGGGAGAAAGACAGACGCGGAAGCACCCAGCATTTGTCCCCTGGTATTAGAGCCAATGACAGTGAAAACACTGGAAGAGAAGAGAAAGTAAATTCATCGTGAACTGAGGAATGAGACAGAATGATGCCTGTTAACTAAGGACAGACAGGTGGCTTAGATTAGGCAGGAGGAGAAAGAAGAAGAGGAGGTAAAAACAGTGCCAAGCCAAAATGGGTAAAGGGATAGCGGAGAATAGCCAACATTTAGGAGAGATATACTCTTCATCATAGAGAGGAAGCAGGCCCACGCGTGTGATTTTGCAAAGTAATGGTTAAGGAAGATATAAGGCATGGATGTGATATAAGACTGTTGATGCAGAGAGAAATGACGACCAAGGAGTAAGTTGAGGATTCTGAGGTATGTCCTTGCAGAAGCATGTCAGAGCAGATGTGTTTGGCGTTTGAAAGCGAAGAAGAGAAAACTTTGGCAACATAAGATGTATTAACGCTATGAAAGAGAGAGTGATGCATCACATTTGGTTCCTTTCGAACTTTGAAGAACTCAACCCAGGGGGAACGATCAAGAGAAGATCGGGAAAGCTTCCGTGGGTGTGGAGATACCGGAGCGAGCCTCTCGGATTGATCTAAGCAGGAGATGTAAGGGTATAGATATGGATACTAACCAATTACACTACACAGCCATAGTCAACTTCGATCGGACACCATAGGACGAAGATCAAGAGAATCTGCCTAGCGGTAGGTCAGTATAATTTGTATATATTACCGTTAATATGATGAACATTCACGGGATCACACATAAGATTTTTAGTACAGAGATGGTACGAATCAGAGAGTACTAAAAAGAACGCAAAGTTTACTACTTACCGACATGAGACAAGTCGTTTCAGGTAAATTTAATTAATATATAGCACAGGTGACGGGGTAGCTTAACTAAAGACGACGTGATGTGTTTTATTGAAATTATAAATTATGAATGCCGTCTATCAGTGAGCCAAGAGATAGAAAAGGTACCTAAAAAAATAAGTTGAACATGTGGAAACCAATAATAAATAGGAATTAGCGAACCATATAAGGTTAGGTTCACTTTAAGAAGATGGTGGCAGGTTCCAAGATTCCCCTTTTTTCGCATAATTAAAAGCAACTGCTTATAGCAGATTTGAATGAAAGAGAAAATTGGGAAAGGCCAAAAGACAGTTACAACTTTCATCCCATTTGAAAGCTATTATATGCCAATAGCAAAAGATTGAAGTATAGTTGTTCCTTATATTTTTTGAGGAAAAGAGCAACCTGTGCAGTGCTAATATGTAACTCTATACGCTTAATCAGCGTCAATTCAAATTAGACTTATTTCATTGATTGCGCTATATTTATTATGCTTGCTTACTTATAATTAGATGAAAACACTTAGGAGTTAGTCATGTAAATATCGAGATAATAATAGATGAAGCAAGATAGTAATACACTTAGAACACTACTCTATGGAACGCATTCATCCAGGGTAAAACGTAAAAAGTTATACGAATATCATTGCGAAATAGAAAAGCACAAAAAAAGAAAGAATGAGATTATATTATTATTATGTATTTAGATTAGGAACTTATTAATTAATGAAAAGAGATATATAGAGGAGTTGGAGTAATCTGGTAAAACCAAGAGAATGATTTTTATGATAAGATAGAATACTCCCGAATCATCCAAGTTAATTTATTATAATAATATATATTAATATATTGTGTACTTAATCTATATTTCAATTGTCAAAAGGAAAGTAACACCATAAAAAAACTAATATCCACCAGATAGAGGAATGGGTTTATATATTCCACGATGTAAAATAAATGTCACCTCTAGATATGTTATTTATATAAAATTATTCACCGTCAATACGGCAAAACGATATCTTGATACTAGGTTATGGTGAATAACCAAAACGGTAGGGAAATTTGTTAATAAAGTATACTTGGCGTATACTGATCTTTATCAACAGTAAACAGGGAATAGAAGGATAAGTTGGAGCCTGATAAATCATTTTCTTAGTCCATTTAAATATAACTGAGAAATGACAGGTCTAAAAAAAATTGAGATCCTTAATTGTTGTTTTCCAGTAAAAAAAAATCATTTGGATCTTTTCCCCAGAGTTTGTGAGGATAGTAGATTACAAAAGATGTTTAGATCCAAAATAATTAGAAGAGAAAATGTTTGGCATCCAGAGTATATTATTTAACATATCACTTTAAAATATTATATATATATATATTAATAATTATTATTATATTATATTAATATTATATATATTAATTTAATTTAATATATATATTTAATATATAATATATATATATATTATTAATTAATATAATAATATAAATATAATTATAAATATATATATATATATTAATAATAATATATTATATATATATTATATTATATTTATATAATATTATATATATATATATATATATATATATATATATTATATATATATTATATATAATATATATATTATATATAATATATAATTATTATATATATATATATATATTATATATATTAATATATAGTATATATATTAAATATATATTTATATATATTATATATATATATATATTATATAATATATATATTATATATTAATATTATAATATATATTTATATATAATATATTAGAATATATATATTATAATATATACATATATATAATATTAATTAAATATATAATTATTAATATATATTAATAATTTAATATATAAATATAAATATATTAACTATATAATATATTTATATATAATATATATATATATTAATATACTAATTAATTTATTAATAATAATATATATATATTATATATACTAAAATATTAAATTTATATTATATAATATAATATTATTTATATATTTAATATAATATAAATATTTATAATATATATAATATATATTAATAAATAATTTAGTATATATATATATATTATATATATTATATATATATATTATATATAATTTATAATATATATTATATATATATATATTATTTTAATATTAATATAATATATATATTATATAATATATATATATGATTTATATATAATGTTATATATATATAATATATATATATATATTATATATTAAATAATTATGGTTAATATTAATAAAATATATATTATAAAAGTAATTCCTTATATAGATATAACATTAATTATTAATAATAATGTTTATATAATGTAACGATAATATATTTTATAATTAATTTATATAAATATAATATATATATAAAATTAATGAATATATTAATAATATTAAAAATAATAATATATATTAATATAATAATATATTAAAATTACTAATTATATAATATGGAATTTGTATTTCAGTTTACATCCCATATTTAAGTAATTAATATATATATTAATTATATTATATATATATAAAATTTATATTAAAGATAAATGTATATATATTATAATACTATATAATATTACTGATATATCACTATCTACCTAAACTCCTCAAAGTTCATACCTCTTAGTTATAATGTATATAATCCTTATATATGAGTACCCATCGTGATATAATATATATAGTATATATTATTATATTATTTTCAATAAGTTTGTATGATATATATATATTAAATAATGTAAATATATTTCAATAAAATTTACTAGATATACAATAAATAATATATTAATTATAGTATAAAATAATATATATATTAATATAATATTATAAATGGATATACCAGTACATAGTAATATTATATATAATTAATTAATATATATATATTACTAATATAATAATTAACTTAATTATTCCTATACTACTAAGATATATATATTTAATAATATAAGATCCTAGCTTGTTAATTATTAACGATATAAATATTAATTATAATTAATAATATTATATATTACTACCTAACGTATTGACATAAATATATATCAATTATATATTATTTACATATAAACAATTAAGAATAATATTAAATTAATTATATATACTCACTTAATATATACTAATTATTATAATTAGTTTTAACAATATAATAATAAGAAATATATTGAGCGTATACTTATATAATATGATAGTTGTACTCCAATATTTTTATACGGGATTAGAATATAATCTATAATAGTGGTATGAATATAAATTTCCACTTTAGATAAGAAATAAACAACGATTCGGGCCTCTGTATTTTCTTTTTATTCTGACAAATTTCCTATTAATTATGAAAATTTAGTTATGAAAATGAAATTTAGTATTTAATTTATTATTAAAGAAATTATAACAAAATTTTTATTTATATAAATTAAAACTAAATATTATAATTATTATATATATATGTGTTGTATGTTGATTTTGTAGATGTGTTTAATTATTATTATTATTATTATTATTATTATTTATTTATTATTATTATTAATATTATTATTATTTATAGAATTTAATTTTTTTTCAGTTCTAAAATATTTTAATTATTTAATCATCTTTAATGATTATTCATCGTTAATTTTGGATTGAGTTGGTTTGTTATTTTATTTTCAAAAAAAACTCGCGCTCCCCGACTCGCGCGGCACTTAATTGACAGGCGGCGTCAGAACGCTGCAACCACACGCTCTCGATATGCGAGACGGAGGACGGGATAGGGGGGATGCTTCACGGTATTACTGAGAGGGGGGGGCCGCAATGCAGGGCTCACCAACTCCCACACGGAAAATTACAAATAGACAACTAAAAGTAGAACTAAAAATATTACCACAATTATTCTATATTTCTTTTGAGATTGGTCTGATTTGTCAAGGTGTTTCGCTCTAACTCAAAACTTTACGTATTACATTCATCAAATTTAAACTGACATAAATAGCCTAAGCATCGGCTCAAAGGACTACTTCTTATTTTTATAAGACTATAAGGTGTTGAAGCACACAAAAAAATATGTGTCAATTTCTTTTTAATTTTACCGGTGTAATATATAATTTACTTCAAATTAGATTTGAAAAATCCCACTATTTTAAGACTAAGTATAACCTCAAATCATGCACAATTACAGCTCTACATTTTTTATTTGATTCGTTCCTGGATAGTTCAACATTCTTATAAAGACTAGAACCTCCGTATTTATACTTTTTACTAATTAATCACTTGATAGAGCATCGCTTTAGTAGTAAATTACTCTCCGAGATGAGAGAGTGAATTAGTAACTCTCATAGTCATATATATGGACAGTATTATGCGAATCTATAATAGCAGTATACTCTTATAATAAGGATAATAAATTATATTACTACATTAAGTACAATAATAAATAATAAGCATTTACTACTACTAGAAATATTCACTCTTATTATTAGATAGAATACTTCCTATTGAGGTTTTTATACTGGAAGATAACGATAATAGTTTTAGATAATATATATATTAATAGGTATATATATATTAGTATAGTATATATTATTTATAAGGTATAGAGTATCTATAATTTATTATTATAATATAATATGTCAACCTAATATATATATATATAATAAATATTATATATATTAAACCATACTCATATATATATATAATTATAGTATATATAAAATACGATATATATATATATATTATACTGTATATATACTATTATATATATATATATATATATATATATATATTAATAAATTATATACTTTATATATAAACTTATATATATATATATAATATATAATATATATATAATAATATATATATTAATAATAATAAATATATATAATAACTATAGTTGAATATTATATATTATATATATATACATATAAATGATTTAGACTACAATATATATATAATATTAAAGATATAATAAATATAGGTAGTAAATCCACATGTCTATCACTATAAAATTATAGGAAACTTTTTATATATATATATATAGTATAATATAATAATATGACTATAAGTAGTAATATAGTATTATCTATAGTGAATGAGTAGATATATATATTATAAGATTCTCAATATATTACCGTAATAATATATAAAGAATATACAGTACATGTAATCACAAATTATCTATATCCTGAATTGATGAAATACATAAGTTAATTATTATTGATTAGTGATCTTTTATAAAGAATGTTAAGAAGTTTTCTCTCTTAACGAAATTATAATGATTATTGACTCTATTTCTTTTATAATAATGCTATAATGACTTTATGAAGGTTTCTTTCCTAGTGACGTTTAAATGATTGATGAGACGTCTTTCTTGTCAGTGATGTCAAAATGATTGTTGAGGCATTTTATTTCTTATTTCTCAAGAATTTTATAAATTTTTTTGAAACGCTTCTTTCTTTATAGATGTCGTAATAATTATGAAAACTTCCTTTTTTTTTTTCTTAATTATTGATGTTGCAATGACGTTAAAGCGTTTCTGTTTCATTGATGTAATAATAACTGATGTGTGAACTGATAATAATAGGGTGAATACTCTGATAAGACTGTCTTTATTTTTCGTATCAGGGCGAAGGTGATAAACACCAAGAAACGTGAAATGTGCTATACGAAATTTAAGTGTAGTGTTTAGACTACGGAGGAGTCGTGTGTTCATTTATTCAATTATATCTCATCAAACGTGATAATTTAAAACTAGCTCCTAATCACTTGTGTCATTAATCACTCTGCCGAAAATAGTTTTCTAGTAGAGATTGTATATACTATTGTGAGAATTGTTTCACAAAGGTTTCGCGTTCCTATATATGATTAAGATTTTAGCACTTATTGATTGAATCAATTAATATATTCCAAATGTAATGAAATTATATTATGAAGAGTAAAAAGAAATTTATCATCTTAATTTTTTCATTTCTTTTTGTATAAAATCTAACCTTAATGATTAAGTTTTCATTTTTTTTTTAAATTTTAGTCTCGTTTCATTGGTTATGTCTTAAATACGTGTAATATATTACTGAGAAATATAAATTGATCACTATATATATATATATATATATAATATAGTGGGATATATTCATAGATATGTAAGAATAATAAAATAGAGTATATAAATATAATAATTATAATTATATAGATATACTATTATATAATATATATTATATTATATATATATATATAATAATAGTGAATATAATAAATAAGTTAATAATATAAAACTATTATATATATTATATTAATATTTATATTAATAATATAATATTAATATATTAATATTTTTAATTATTATACCTCCCTTATTAGTGAGTATGATAGCTAAGACGGCTAATTGAACATCATATTAAAATTATTATTTTTTATTTTATATTCTAAATCCTATTGTAATTATGAGAGTATATATAATTCAACTTCTAAATATATTGGCACATATTTAAATATTTAAATAATAATACATGAAATATTAATAATATGATAATATAATATTAGTAGTAGAACATTAAAAGTTAATGATTAATAACTTATCGGTGTGATATATTTAATAGGATTTATTATTTTGCACAAGCTATCAATGGAAAAGACCAAATATATATACACTGAGAAACATTTAATAAAAAAAAAAAGAACAATAAACTCAATACATAAAACGTATCCACATTTATCTATGATGGTTCACCGAAGTTATATTATGTTTATAGAGAGTTAATAAATAACTAGTTATCTCAAATGATATTAAATAAAATGCAATGAGTAAATACTATTGAGCCAAAGTAGATAAAATTATAATATAGGTATAATTGAGGTTTAAATAAATATTTCGATGCTTACTAGCTAGTATCCTCATAGTGTATATGACATTTTTGAAATCTATATACATAATCTAATATATATAAAAGCATGAAACTGTTAGAGATTCCAAGCTCAAGCAGTCAAAAATAATATGCAGAATGTCCATTGAGATTAATTAAAAATATTATTAAAACAGTTATATGTATTTCAAAATGACTGAAAAGATATTATTATATAATTACAGATCTCGTGACTTATATAATAACGATATATAAATACAACCTGATAAAATAATATCTAATGGTAGAATTACTGTTTATTATATACTATACTATCAACACAGCTAATACAATTATACAGCCCGATGACACGTATAGATAGAAATAAATATATACACAAAGCTAAGCACTAACATAGCATATATGAAATATCCTTTAATACCCACACCCGCTATTCCTTTCATACGAGAGGCATTATAGTAACCTACGATATTATATATGTTGAGCGTACCTACATTAGAGCAGAAGCCCGTGAGAAAACAACTGTATTACAAAGTATCTCGAGCAGGTCTGAGTGTTACCTGTTGAGGAAAAATCAGCTTGTATGTGTAAAAGCCCGCGACAAATAGAAAAGAGGATTATAAATAGATTATATGGTGTTCTGTTTCTTTCAACTTTTTTCTAGAGTGACAAGATGACTAAATACTTCTATGTTATGATACATGAGTCTTATGGGATGAGTTGCTTTATTCAATTTATGAATATATGTGGATTGATGATTTATATATCATATATGATGGAAGCAACGGAATGAATAGATTTTCATATTTGCCATCTGAGCTGAGAGAGATCTAGGGAAGACCGGCTGAAAACAACACTATCACCTGATTTGTTGTTGAGAGCTAGAATCCAGTGAGTATTGTTCACGAGTCATGGAGATAAGAGGATATATCGGTATATATTAAACAAAAACTGCAACAGTTCTATAGAGGGAGAACAGGATAATAGGTATTTGAGGGAACACAAGGATACGAGCGCGAGATATCAGTCTTTGGCTTAAATTTTATGATGATGTGCTTGGTAATAAATGTATATAGGCATTGGAATATAGGTTAAAAGAGACCACAGGTAGGAGTAAGTATGTTACATTGTAAGTAAAAAAATACAACCCAAGAAGTGAGAGAAAAATATTCATATCAACCTTAGGTCATTATTTGTTTTTTCCTTCTGGTTTCACATGGTTGTGGTTGTAGTGTTTTTGATGCAGGGAGACTTAAAATATTCGTTGTCAAGATTATTGGCTTCTATTATTATCAGGGGAAGAATTCTTCTGTATCGGTTATAATAGTGGTGACATTAAACTTCTGGATGGAACGAAGTCTTATTACCTGAGTATATAACCTCCAGAAGCCTCGATTTAGTGCCCGGAGTTTTCTAAGTTTCCTTATAACTGTGCTGTATAATATGGTTATTTGTCACAGGCTAGGAGTTATATATAATATATACTGTTAACAATTAAATAGAGGCGCGAACGGTTATATATTATATATATATTAATATATATATAGTTATTATATAAATAAATTTATTAATAACTATTAATATTATATATATATTATATATATATATAATAATATATAATAGGTGGAATATTATTCTCTTGTTGGAGATTAAAAATTAACTAAGAATAAATATAAATATAATCATATCATAGATATATTTATTTAATATATATTAACTATTGTTAGAAGTAATTATGAGTATATTCAGTAATATTAAGTTAGGGATGTTCTCTCATTGCTGTCTCTTATATATTTAATTACGTGTATATTATATTATATAATTTATATTATATTATATTATATTATATTATATTATCATGTTATATTATATTATAGGCCTATAGGGGGTGCAACTTATAATTATTTTCGTCACAGGGGTACGCGATCAAAAAAGTTAGGAGATCGCTGCCTTAAACTATCTTATTCTTTTCCTATTATTATATTTTTATTATAATTCATCTTAATATGATAATTCATTTATAAGGTAGGTTTATAGACAAATAGAAATTCTGTGATAAGTTGTAGTATTAAGTAGTAATAGTTGCGTATAAATTTATTTATTTTTTTTTTACAAAATTGGAAATGTGGCACGTTAATAAGAAATTTATTATTGAATTCATCAAGGGCGCCGAATATTATTACGTGATTGAATTAATTTGAAAATATTTAAAGAAAATTTTCCTTTGTACTTAAGATTTTAAAATTTTCTCAGTGGCTTAAGATTGCAGTAAGTGAAGAATGGATTAAGTTAGAAAAGCTCTTCTCTGGGATGTAATTGTATATAATATAATGTACGAGAATATATCCATCGATGTCGGGAATCGTTGTTTTATTCAAAATATCAACAGTTTTAAGTGGAGAGATGAGAAGAGGTAATTTGATTTTCAGCTACTAATGCATAATATTGCATTAGAAGAAGAAATTGATTATTATTATTATTATTATTATTATTATTATTACTTCCTTTATCTTCAATTTTATATTTTTCTTTTGTACTCTTAGAATCTGGAGACTCGAGATGACTTGATGTGCCTGACTTAATGGTGATAAATCTTGCAGTATATAGTTTATACATAAGAAAATTTATAAAATGTATTTGTTAGAACCATCTTTGGCATGGACATTCGTATGAAAAATGCTGACTATTGGTGAATTTGTCAGGCTTGTGGAACATAAGAAAGAAGGGGGGAGGAAAGAAACCAAGACATAGAGAAAAGACTGAACAGTGTAATGAGACAAGAAGATTAGTATTCCAAGTCAAATTAAGGAAGGAAAATAAGCACTGTTTTGTATAGAAAAGATGATGATGATGATGATGATGAAGGATAAGTATATTACCTCTAATAAGGGTGTAATAGTATCCAGAAAGGGATATGAACATATGGAAAAGAAATTAATTTTAGTTCTTTCTAGGTGTATACAGAAAGGAAAGTTATTTATCAACTTGATTAAAATTAGATGATGATGATTATGAAATAAAGTTGGACTTTATTAACGAGAGAAAAAAAATTCGATTCTGTTAATAAGACTGATCAAACAACGGCGTGAATCCCATTTTTGAGTGTGGAAAGTAACTTGTAATAAGGAAAATTGATATTTAAAGGGGAAAACTCTTTAATTCTAGGTATGTCCCATTATAGTAGTGGTTGTCAAAGTGAATACGAAAAAAGAGGAAGAAGAGAAAATTAATTGTTGTGGAGTTGTACATTTCCTTCACATTATCAACTTTGCATGGCTTATAAAGGTGATAATGTGAGAGAGAGAGAGAGAAATTTATTTTATTACTCCGGGTTCAAAGAGGCTCTCAGCAATCGTAGAAGACATGGTTAGGGGGTCGCCAAGGTTTTTTTGTGGAGGGATTACGGATATTTGGATATGGAGTTCGGCAGATTGCGTTTGCCCAAACGACTATTCAGGTACAAAACTTTCTCCATAGAGTTTGACATCCGCCCATTTCCAACCGTACAATTCGAAGAATTCTGCACGAGGTTGTAATGACTGCTTAACAGCCTGTCACTGGTACTTTTCTGATTATTATGCATCGGGTTGCCTGACTGCAGTTTGCACAGGCCTATGGAAATTGAACAATGGCGCATTAGAGTAATGTGCTTTTCAATGATTAGTCTCTGTTTGCACTACATGTACCAGACGAACGTCAGCGAGTTTTGAGACGTCCAACAGAATTCTTTTTCCCGTGAAACATTTCTCCAAGGGCGGGGACGTTGACGGAGGAATGAGACAACATCCCACAAGACGCCACCACCAAAACCTGTTGAAGGAAATACGGAGGTCTAGTGGAGGCACTGCCCATTATTAAATACAAATTTTGTTACTTTATTATTTGCAGTTTGTTACGTTACACCGTGAATTTTTCATTTTCGTGGAATTGCTCGTTATTCCTTACTAATTTTCCTGTCGGCATGCTAAGACACACCTCTGGTAGGTGGAAATGAAGTACATCCACGTTGTAGTTTCAATTTTGGCGACTCAGTTAAATTGCTCCAGGTTAATGCCATTAATTTTACCATATAATTTGTTAATTTAAAATGTCTATAGGTAAACGTTTTGAAAGTTGTAATTGACGCATTCCTATGTAAATCATATGAGAAATTTGGCGAGGAGAACCTTTGATGGCTAAATAAATGTTTTTTTGAATAAATATTCTTATTAAGGCGCTACTATCGTATTTGGAAACTCTCCTGTACTCAAATGGTAAACTCGGGAAAACATTATCTATTTATTTTCCAACATCACCTAACCTACACACTTTAAGCGCGGTCTATCTGGACATGACCGGAAAGAAAGACTCCTCTTCCCAAGGTTTGCCAAAAGCAAAAAGTAAAAGAGAAGAAGAACTTGTGTCCAACAGTCAATATATGGCAATTTGAAAAATTTGTTCAGATACCACGCCCTAATTTAAAGATTGTGGTTAAAGGAGCCCTACAATGGTGTATCATAAACTCCTTCGTAATTCGAAATTTTCAGCTCTCGATTCTTTCCTTAGCTGAATTTGCAAAAATTATTCGGCACCGGAGACAGAATATCTTACCTTCTCAAAATGTTCATTACATGTAAAACTTCTTTTTTCACTATCAAAGTTAAAAATTGTCCCAATTATATTTTTGATATTTTTTTTTTACAACTTCCAATTCACCCTTAAAATATAAGAGAGGATACCTGGCGCAAATAAGTGTATGAATTACCACAAGCCCTTCAACCTCCCCCAGCTTAATCAGCATATTAGGGATTTTTTGTTTTTTTCACAAAATACAATCCTAACTCAAGACCGCGGCCATAATTTAAAAAAAGATATGCATACTTTAACACCACGCATATAACAACTAAAATCAGTTTACATAAACCCAAATTTCAAACTAATTTTAAAATAACAAAATGAATATTACGTATCACCATACCTGAGCAAACCAATTCGGAGCAATTTACTACTAGGTATGCTGGCCAGACGGTAATTACTCCAAATCCTGAGCCATTTTCAGGATCACCAATATAGCTTTCGACCCTCGAGGCCCAACTAGTGACATACTTTCCTATCCAAACTAGATCTCATGCGTCTCTTCCTTGCTGCCTTAGTGCTAATGGGGAGGTCTTCTGTTTGTGGGTGTCGCTGAACAAAATCCGAAAACTCTTTTGACCAAGTAATTGGCACTGTACTACCTCTTTAAAGCACCTTTCCTTTGAGTTCCCTCCTCTGCCTTTAACTCGGGTCTTTTCAATATCCGCGCCTCTGGTTTTTTATGGAGCTACCTCATTCTCCTTTTCCTCGTATAGTCGCTATTAAAGCGGTAAAATTCTATTTTCCACTTATTTTTATACCCTTCTTCATTAACGGTTTACTCCAGGCCTCGGCCACTTCTAAACCTCGTTCCATTCTTTATGCTGCATGAATCTACTCCAGAAGTTGCTTTTCGACATTTCTATTCCAATTCTATTCTTAGCCCAATCTGGATGTGAATTCCTGGTGATCTCTCCAGCCCCGATCCGAAACGCTTGGTGAAATTCAAACTCCTTGTTTAAAGAAAAACTCAAACTCTTGATTAGCTTTTCTTAGTGATGCAAATCACGTTGAATCTATAGTTCAACTTAAAATCTCCACGAGTACTAATAAGTATAGATATACTATTATATATATATATATATATTAATATACTCATATATATATATAATATAATCTACTATATACTTATATAATAATATATATATATAATATTATATATATATCATATATATATTATTATATATAGATATAATATATATATATATATATATATATCTATATACTCATATAGTAGTATATATACCATCTTATCCGATCATATCAATATTCACAGTACCTTTTCAAAGGTACACACCCGTCTTCTAAGATAACACTTTTACATGATATTCCCTAACTCAGCTCAGTATCCGCCTGTGTGTTCGGGAGAAAGAATGCCCCACATCGTACTTGTCCTGGCGGTCGTGAGCCGACTTAAGGCACCCGGTGATTTAGTTGCGTTAGGTCTGCCTACTTAACCAACTATTCTTGCCAGGATTCCTAATGCAGGCCGTCGGAGAGGGTCCGTGGATCGCCGTAAACGGCCCCTTCTTATGCTTTCCGGGAAATTGTATGAATCGGATATGTACATCGTGATTCAGAGGAATAAATGTGGAGAAGAGAAATTTGATGGATTTATTTAGAAATGGCAAATTTGATTTGGCTCGTGGTGACTGAAACAAAGATGAAAGGAAAACGAAAGAAGTTGGGAGGGTTTGTGTGAAATGTGTGCTGTCGCTGTGTGGAACATGAATGAGAAAAGAGGAAAGAAAAGGAGTTGCCCAATTTTTTGATATGAGTGACCCGTGGGTTACCCCCAAAAAGCTTTATGTAGGACGTTGAATGTTGTGAGTTCCTAAGAAAATTCTAAAATGGTTAAAATTTAAAGTGTTGAAAAAGGTTTTTGTTTCTTCTTTGTGACGTATGGTCAATCTGAGGGAAACGTTGAAAAGAGAGTACGATTTTTTGGGGATAATCTGAGCAATGATCGTCTGGGATGGGGTTGCAAGTAGGCTTCAGATTTGATCAGTTTGGGAACCTTGAAGATGGGGTTGGATACGGTGATCAAAAAAAGGAGATGGGTTTATAAAACAGTTCGGTTTTGGGCTCGGTGGCGGAGAAATGAGAATGGGTAGGAAAAGGTGATTATTTCTGTGAAGAGAGACGGTATGGTGTGTAAGTAATACTGTTCTTTAAACGACAAGAGTATCCAAAGTTTATACTAGAGTTGGTGTGAGGGTAGAGATGAGGTTATCGAGTGATAAAAGTAATTGATTGATTTAGTGTCTGCGTGAAGGAGGAGATGTGAAAGTTAAATGTGTTGGAGTTAAATCAGTTAGGGGTTTAGAATTGGGATTATCGGATCATGTATGTATGTCATGTAAAATAGAGTTAGTGGGGGCTTGGATGGAAAGGAAGGGGATACGAAAAATCAGTAAGGTTAAAATTAAAGAGGGTTGAGGAAGTAAAGTGAGCAATACTAATAAAGGATAAGTATGGAAGAGCCCCGCTAGCTAAAACCGCTCCTTGAATGTGACCAAGTTTCAACTGAAACAAAAATCTGGGGCAAGTCGAAGGAAGCAAGTGTTAGTTAGTGCAAAGGAGTAAGAATGTTTAAAAGTGGACAATGGTGCGACGGATGAAGACGGTATAGAGGGAGCGGTTAAAGGTAAAAAGAAAGCGTGTTGAATCTACTAAAAGCAAATGATGAAGAATCAAAAGAAGAGAGCTTTTGGAATCTATATAAGGAGTAGAAATATGAAAAACTAAAAAGGTGTATACGTAAGGAGAAAACAAGAGTAAATTGAACAGTTGGGAAGGGGAGGGAGGGGATGCAAAATGGAGAATTAACAAAAGAAGTTGAAGCTCTTCTGGAGGAAGCGCGAAAGGTTTAAGAATGAGTAATAAGGGCGGAACTCTGCTTTTAGTAATAATGAATAGGATGGTGCGTTTTGTAAAAACTGTATGAAGAATGGGGCTGAGAGCCGCGAGTGTTGGAAAGAACAGCCTTTAAAAAATCTGCCAGACTTATACCAGAATGAAAAGATGGTTGATAGTGAATGTGGTGGGTTTTGATGGTGCCCCAAGAAGAATAAAGTATTTTGGGGATAGGTTAAGTAGGAGGAGGTAATGGATAGAGTTAGAAAGTTAAGTTGAAGAATTTTAAATCTGCAGGTATAGATTTGAAAATTACTGTGGGGTGAAATTGCATCAGAACGGGAAGCCGAATTAGTGAATTTGAATTGGGTTTGGAAATTGGGATGTATTAAAAAGGGTTTATGAAGGGTATAGTTCCAAAGGATTTGGAGAATAGTAAATAGTACCCTTATATTAAGGGTAAGGGAGATAGGAACTGTAAGAAATTATAGGGCGATAAGTATGCAAGGTGAGGAAGATATCTTGTATTTTTTTGGTTCCGAAAGAGCGTTCGGATGTAACTGAAGACGATTTGGTGAAGACAAGTGGGTTAAGATGGCGGGTTGAAGGTGTGTGGATCCAAACATCTTTACATTTGACAACCAAATTTTTATTGAAAGAAAGCACTCAAGATGAAAGAACAAATTGGAAGGATTTCAAGTTAAGCTATGAGTAGAATTATGAAGGTTTAGCCAACGGTAGTGATATGAGGGTTGTTGGGGTTAGCTGCGAATGGAGTCAAAAGTATATATCCGGGGGATTGTTGAAGGCTGGGTGTAAGGAAAAATTGTCAGTTGATGTCTTAGGTTACGATAACGTTAAGTCCAGCCGCGGTTTAAATTATCATGTTATGTGTGGTTAAATTGAAAGAAATTCGAGGTGGGGATGGCAGGAAAATGTGGAGAATGGAGAGAGGTGGAGGGTTGCCTTACCTATTTAGTTGGATTGATTGTTTCTGTGTGTCGGCGAATCTGAAGAGCAGTTTGAGATGATTGGTACGTGCAGATTTTGCAGGGGTGGGGTTTTTAAAAGGAGGGCTTTTAAAGTAAACGGGGATACAGAGTAAAGGGTTTATGGTTTGTGCAGTGACCGAACACTCCCCGATGTTGAAGTTAGTGTTAAGATAAGTTGTTTTTGCAAGCATGGCTGGGTTGAACAAAAGGGAGGTTTTTAATATCTGGTTTAGGAATATATGTTGATGTAATGAAGGGAGTGTAGATCGAGTGGAAGAAGTTGGTAGTAAGGAAAGTTGTGATGCCAGAAAAGGGTGCTGGTCCCAGTAAAAATGTAGTGAAGTAGCGACCGAAAGTCCTGGGGTGTGCTAGGGGTTTTACATGGAGGCGTTGTTTGTTAAACCCTTGTGTTATGTGTAGAGACATTGGCCTGAATAATAAGTTTAAAAAAATTCTAAAAAGTTCAAATGTGTTCAAGTATGGGACAATCTTAGGTGTTGCTAGGGCGAAGAAAAAAATGAATTAAAGAAGAGGAATGACGTCAATTAGGAGAGTTCCTGGATGTGGGGTGAGAAGAAAATGAGGGAGAATAAAATGAAAAGTATGGGTTGAATGGTTTTTGTTTTTCAGTTGGAAAAGGATGAATGAAAGTCCGTGGTTAAGCGATGTATAAAGTGGAGGAGTCTTGTGTTTTGGAACGAACCGGCTGCGGAGACCGAAGAGAAAGTGGAGTGAGTCGGTGAACGAAGTCTGAAAAGGAGAGAAATGTGAGGTTTTGGCAGAGGGCGGAGGAAATAAAAAGGTGCATGAATAGCAGAGATGCGGGTTTGCTATGGGCCATTGGTTTGTGCCCCCCTGGGCCAGGGGTGAACCACTTACCCAAAATTGACGACCTTTACCCATAGTGAAGGGCTCCGTCGCCCCGTCCCAATGATGCCCGTAGGGTTGGATTTTCTGTCTGTTGACGGAGCTCTCACTAATTAATGGTTACAGAGGGGGTGGTAAGGCTGCGCTTTCTTTTCGACGACGTTTGTCATGTTCTCGTACTGCTTTTCTTTTCCGATGCTTTGTAGCGCACCTTACCCCCAATCTTGGGCAAAGAGAGGTGAAAGAAAGAAAAAGAAGAAAGAAATATAATCTTTACGTTTATACGTATAAGATAATTAACTATATGTATTATATATTATATATATAATATATTATATATATATATATATATATATCATATAATATATTAATTATCCATATTATATATATAATTATATACTAATATATATATATATATACTAATATATATATGGGTTGTGTGTGTGTTATATGTATATATATTATAATTATTATAGTATAAATATATAGTAAAATATATGAAAATTACATTATTATATATTATTATATTATATATATCATATATTAGTATATATATATATAATTAATATATATATATATATAATATATATCTTATATTATATAATATATATAATATTATATATATTCCCCACCCGAAATCTGATTACCTTGCAGTTGGTGGGTGGGCGCTCTCTGGGAATTACTGTTGGGCGGAACATGACCAGCCTTCAATGTCCAAGAGCAGTGTCTCCAAAAGTGGGGGGGGTACGCGTACCCCAGGGTGGGAATCGCTGAGCTACTTAGGGATACGCCAGAAGAAGTAGGCTCAAGATAACTGTTAGGTTTTGCATAGGTGTATCACGTGGGAAGGTGAAGTTCTCTCCCAATTCTGGTTCGCCGGTGTCTTTTATAATATACCGGTCACTATATTTTATTTTATTATTTTTTCATATTTATTTTATTTTAATATTATAGGTCTTCGTTTCATGAACAAGATCAAAAAATTTTCGTCTAGTAACGCTCCGTTGTGAGATATGAAATTCAAGATTCTCGTAGTACTTCAATCGATTTCCCAGAAAATAGGTTCCTTTAATTTTTGTATAAGGTTACCCTCCACTTGTTTTCCATCCACAGCCCCTTGGGCATCCGGTTTTGTCTCTTCCCGCCGGGTGACAGTTCACCCACACTGTCATTCCCCGTGATGAGGTACAGTTGAAAAACCGGTCATTTACGCTCACCACTGACCGGCCGAAAAATGTAGCGGAACCTGAGTAGGGGCCCGAAGGAGGTTGTCTTGCACTTTGGTGTATAAGTCTTGAACTTTATGTCCAGATTCTCGTAGGTGCGCCGTGCGACGAGTTTAAGTAGAACGTAAAAAAGATGAAGATTCTCTCCCTTTTAATAAATACAGGGATTTATATTTTTATTATTCTACAACATTGATAATTTTAATACCTTTGCATTTTTTTATTAGAAATAGATTAGAAAACCCCAAGCAATAAATCAAAATTCCGTCCCGATTTTATTCACAAACTTTTCAAAGTTGAAACATTTATTTTAATTTTTTTACTTTTTTTTAAGTGGGGTTGACAGGGATCCACCATGACCATAAAATAGGAGCCGGTCACAAAGTTTGAAAAATCCGAACTCTGTAGGGCCGATTTCTAAAAAAAAACATGATGCTTTTAATGCATGGTCCTTAAAAAAAATTAATTTAAAAATACAACATAAAGTCCAGGAAAATATTGAACTACTGTTGAAGTGGACCAATTCAGACAAAGAAGACCAGATGGACAGGTGTTATGGACCATAGTGTAGAAAAATGCCCGAAAGGCCCAGATATGCCGAGTCCAGCTAAGTACAATTAATTGAAGATGTAATGAACACGATGAGCCCCAGTGTCCATTGCCAGGAAAATTTGCGCGTGGGAGTACTAAGTCCTGTCAAATTTTAGTTTCGTTCCTTGTGGAATTTCTTACTCAAACATATCTAATAAATTTTCAAAATAAGTTAAGGTTTAAATCTTTAATTAAATTTCAGAAATATGCTGCCTAATTTCATTCCTCCTTGCAAACAGAATGGTAATAATCTGTTTTTTTACATATTTGCCACCACTCACGCATGGGCAAGTTCCAATTCAAGGAGTGATACTTGACTTTTTACCCTGGGCTAGGGAGTTGAATCTCAGAGTCAGAACTGGAGTTGGGGCTATGATAAGCATTTTCAGTGGAACCAAAGTTATTAAAATTCTTTGTCTTCCATTATAAATAATTTATTTACAATTAGTTTTAATTTTTAATATTTTAATATTAATATCTTTAAATATCTTCCGTTTACAGGAAAAAAAAAATTCATTTTCTATTGAGTTTATAATCAAAAAAAAAATTTTTTTTTTTTTATAGAGTCAACATTGGCAGAAAATTGAAGAAATTTTCTGTTTAAGTATTATAAATAAAATTAAGAAGGAAAGTATTTTATTTGCCCAGTAAAAGAAGATGAAATGGTGTGTAATTCTAAAATAAATTTTAAAATCTAATTTAAAGCACCATTTACAAAGGCAGCAAAATAAAGTTTTTAATCTGTTAATGAAGAAGAAATAGCTAAATATTTCTTTCATAATGATAGAGTGACTTTAATGATAAATAAATAAAAAAAATTTAATAAATATTACGGAATTGATTGTTAATAACAGAGTATCCCTCAGTTTATTTTCCTCACCTGCATTTCTCAGGATAGTTAGAGAATTAGTTAATAAATTAGGAGTGTCACTGGAGAGGAATGTTATCAGAGATGTGGTGGTTAGCTGAAGCAGAAAATTGCATTGAAAGAAATGCTGAAAGGAAAGCATTTTTTCCTGAAAATGGATGCTTGCCCTTGACACACGGTGAACTATTTCACCATAAATGTTTAGTATGTATATGATAACTTTACCAACTATATATACTTTAGCAGTGAGATATAGAAGCTCAACATATCTGATTATATACAAAAGTTAGTTGCGAAAGTTCTAAAAGAGCTTTCAATAACAAAAGAACAAGTCTTAGCAGTTGTTACAGATAATGCCTCTAACATGACGTGTGCAATATGGAAACATGATGAAAGTCTACCTGAAGTTGACAATAATGAAGATTTTGAAACTGAGGAGGGAATTTCTCATATGGTTTCTGTGATTTTCAATTCAGAAAAAAAATAATGAAGGCAATATACAATAAGATAAATCATGTAATCAGCACAACACACATTCTCCCATCATTGAACATATACAATATGCTGTACACACTTATAACTTGCTATTCATGATGGTTTGAAAGAGTAAGAGTCAATTCATTTAATAAATAAAAAACATTAGATTGTAATTGCTGCAAGAGCATCTACACCTGATGCTATATTATAACGTCTTGCTGGGAAGATGAATTTTTTACCAAATCACTCAGTGAAGCAACACTATCTAATGATTCAGAACCTTTTGGAACTAAAGGACTCTCTAACTGACATGACTCTTCTTTCAATGACTGAATTTCAATGCAGTAAGATTGACCAACTAGAAATAATAATTCGCCACCCATACTTGGTCAGTAAAAAATTACAAACCGCTACTTTTACGCCAAGGAAAACGGAAAACCTGCCTTATTTTTTCGTTATCTCAACCATAATAAGCCATTTACAAAGACCTATTGAAGCATCAATGAATCAGTAGGAAGAAAGACCTTTCGTTTACAATAGTCATCTGTATTTTAGGTCTCCTGCAACTATATCTTGATCGCAATGTAAATAACAGGTCTACCTAGCAAGAGTGCTAGTGCTACAGAGCGACTAAATTTTTGTATTACAGGACATATAAAAAGTTCATATGAAAGATAAATTTTCCAGAAAGACCAGCCATTCGTCCACCTAGGTCTTTGACGACTTACCTGATGTATGAGAAGCAAACCTTGTAGTCAAAGCCAGCGGCCTACTACCGACGACTGAAAGAAGAAACGTGGGACAGGAGAAGTTATCCCACAGTGTCGAATTCTCAAAGTAGAAACTTGTCCCATGCTTTCGATAAAATGAGAAAACTAGATTCCATTCCCAGCGCCAAACATGTGCCCTCATCTCCAACAATACCACTGCTACCCAAAAACAACTTAGAACTGTGAGTATAGTCGTGGGATATTAACCTCCCATGTCATCCAACTCAAAAATGAGTGTTAATTCTCCCTCACAACTCCCATGCAGTTATCTAAAGATTATCTCAGAAAGAAGCAATATTGTGTTAACGAAAAGAAACATTCAGTTTCGAACCTAATTTCTTTTTCACCAAATTCTATAATTATCGATTTTTTACTTTGTATTATGTTAAGAGTAGTATATGCTCTGGTGCGTCTTCTTTCGTTCTGGATCGCCGCGTGGTGGAGGTGTGTTTTATAATTTGTACAAGGGGGGGGTGCGTCCATGTTCGAGACGAAGAGTAAAATGTAATCAACTCCTTGGGTCAGCCTATTGTGTCAAGATAGGCCCTTTTATAGGAGATTTTGTTCCAATTGTAGTGGGGAAGGGAGTAGAATGAAGGCACGTCAGTTTCATCGTAAGCGGCTTTTTCAGACCAGTTCTCTATTCCTGGTTATTTAGGTTTGCAGATATTATCGGGGCCCAGCGGATGATGATGTACTAGTTTAAAACGCGTTTATGGACGGTGATTGTCATCATAACTTTATCGTCTACCTATCAGAGATGATACTAGTAAAGATATGTTATTTTATATATATATAATATATATAGTATATATGATACAAAACTACTATTATTTGTATATCATAATAATATATTCATTAATATGATAGTTCTATACTTTTATACTACTTTGATATATAAAAGGATATACTCTTTCTTTTATGAAGCGTAAACTATCAACTATATACTATATACAATATATACAACTAGGATACTATTTATATATATATCCCACCTGAGATCTTCAGATAATGCAGTACATTATCGTTGATTTAAATTCTTTTATACGCTTATTTCGAACTAGCGACATTGCTCCTCCCTAGCTACAAGTAGACAGCCCTACATTGAAATATATCTCTTAGTCATAAAATATTTGTCTTTGGGATCGATTTTGCTTGATTATCTCGAATATGAAAATTTTAACTTGTGTTAGTTTTCTACCAAAGGAACGATATGTACAGTGGGTTCAGCACGCTCATTTTTAAGCTGTTAATTTCTCATCCCATTTCCCACACACCACACACACACCACCACACACACACACAACAACACACACACCACACCACACTACACAAACACACAACCACACAACACACACACACCACATCCCGATACTATCCTGTCGGTACACTCAGTTCAAGTACTGTAATGTGCCAACATGATCAATAGGTCACATCTTATATACAATAACTCATTACCTACTAGCCGGATCGCAAGTCTATATGATCAAGACAAATACAGAATAGATATGCCTACCTACATTGTAGGTTGTCGCGGTGACCCTATACTTTTATATCACTTCAAAAATATAATATAAAACGTTATATATTTATAATATATTATATATATACGTATATACATGATATATTCTTCTACCTCCCCACGCAATACAACAGCATTGGTCGGAATAGGGTGTGCAATTAACTGTACCTGGAAACAACATAAGGTCTCCGCGATAAGCTTGGACACTCGACAACGGCTAGCTACCGCAGTAAAGAACAATGACCAGAGATAACTGGGAACACAAAAAGGCTTCCCCTACTTTCCCTCCTCCGCACGACTTCTCCCTCGAAGCGCTTACAGACTTCACCCTTTCACTCCATAGTTACAGCCCTTAAGAGAGCATTTCCTCCTTCTCGGGCACGACCTCAAACAAAATCCGTACTCTTAGAGCATTCACAAAATCAACAAGGTCCGTCAGCGCTAGCATCACCGAGTGCCCCATTGTCTGGGCTCCGATCTCGTATTTCTAGCCCTTGCGATTCGTATCTTGTTTTACCAGCGTTTTGCTACACAACGATACCCGGATAACCGTCCTCTAAGGGAAAACACCACGCACAGCCTCCATAGTACTCTTCTGACGCCCTTTATACTAGCCTCCCCATGCACCCGATTCACCTTTAATTCTTTTGGAAGACATCTTTTATTGACTCAATTCATTCTTTTCTTTTTGTTTCCAGTCTTGGATTCCCAACACAAACTCACCTTATTGTTACCCGCCTAAACAACACGACTATCCCCCAGGCACAAAAAACATTACCGATATAGGATACCCATCCCATTCACCTATCTTAATTAATAGATAGGAATGGATGATCCATCATTCAGACATGTGGAAAATCTTTGATTAATGAGGTTCCTTATTGACAACCGAACCATCGCAAGTGGCTTTAATCTATTTCTCATTCATCTATGTTCACATCGCAAGGGCTTTAATCTATTTCTCAATGGTAGACAGTGTAAATGGCTCGACACGGTCACAATGGTAGGACACAGCAGTCAAAAAACGACTTTCCTGTTACAGCCCACAGCAGGGTACGATCCTAGGTTAAGTTAAGGTTAGGTTAGGTTAGTTACGGTTAGGTAGGTTAGGTTAGGTCTAGGTTAGGTTAGGTCAGGTTAGTGTAGATCTATCCATATAGGTTAGGTTATGGGTCTACTGCTTTAGGTTAGGTTAGGGTTTAGGTTAGGGTTGGTTAGGTTAAGTCTGGTTAGGTTAAGTTTTGTTGGATTCGTTAGTAAATCTCTGTATTTCTGTCATTTCTTATCTCTGCGAAAGGAAAAAAAATCGCATTTTGGTTCTGCCAAATAGTCGAACTTCGTCTTATTTGTGATTAAATAACTTTTTATACTCTATAAATTATCCGAATAGACTGCACATTTAGATTTTTTACTTTATTTTACCATAGTTTCACTTCTATGAATTAACATTTACGGTAACAGCCATACCTTTATGCAGATTCTTTTAAAGCTCTCAAGGACTTAGTTCCTCTTCAATATACCAATCATTTAATCTGAAATCAGGCCAATCTTCTCCTACCACTTACAAACTTTGATCCTTACGACATTCTACATCATCTGTTTCCCTTTCAATCCAAACATATAGCTCTAAAATTTATCAAACACATTTCTTGTGTGAAAGTTGTAATCCTTTAACATTTAACATGGATTTCACCTGAGGTAACTTACTTTACCTAACCATATCACCTTACATTTTATCTTTATTTACTTCAAACCATTTTTTACACACTTCCATGCCCTTTACAACCCTGTTCAAAATTCTTTCTTCAGAGTTCTACCACACAAAATCTCAAATCATCTGGCACGCTTACAAATAGCATTGGCACCCCTCCACTTTTCGATCAATTCTCCAACACTTTTAATGTCCATTTCCACCCGTTTACCTATAACATTCCTATTACCTATCCAGCACTGACCCTTTTTATTCTCACTTCAAAATCTATTGAGTCTGATTCATCAATTTCGAGCATCATTTAGGAGTAAACATAACACAAAAAATAACTTTCTGTATATACTAAACCATTACGAAGAATATAACTGCTAAAATAAGGCAACTGCGATTCTTACATGATAAAAGCTTAAACGGAGACAGTTCTGTGGAGACTTAAGAATATAAATGTCAACACCAAACCTAAACACCATATGTACGAATAAACTACTAAACATTAACAATGTTCCATACTTAACACAGTAAGGTACCTAGCACAGCGTACAAAAAACGTAACATATTCCACCTTTTTTCAAGCAACTCTCATCATCACTCATCAATTGTTTAACCATTTTATACGAATCCATTTCGAAATATTTAGACAAAAATTTACTGCATATACCCTGTCTATTCATCATACAAGAGACAACGACATTATAAGCTAACACGTAAACAAAACTTTTTTTTACATTTCAACCTCGTCATATTTAACAAACATTTCATCATATACATCATTCAAAATTTACTCTTTCCCGAGAATTGATAACGACCATAACAATTAGATGTAGCTTTATATACTCATACACATATAATTTTTATTAATCCAAACATAACACTAAATAATAAGTTCTTTGGATAACAATATCACAGTACAGCGTAATAGTTTCAATGATATTTTAAAAGGTAAATCTGTAAATCAGTATACATCAAACCACCCATCCTTACAGTTCCCCTATCCCACCACCCGCTTCATTGGACTCAATTGATTAACTATTGAGTTCAAGTATCATTTATTTCGAGATCCATTTTTTGGATTAAACATAACATAAAAACTAAGTTCTTTAATATAGCTGGACCTACGATATATTGGCTAACGCAAAAAGTTCAACCGTAGGAGACCAGGCGTGAATAACTTGTAGACATTAACAAATTTAACAATCTTTCAAGCCTTACCTCTAAACAAATTGATTAGGGTTTGCAACATCGCATCATTACAAAGGTGATTTGCAACACTGTATGCACAACTTGGAGATCACCAACGGAGATGCGCCCCTTGGAAAGGGTGTGAGGATCCACAGAATGGGATCACCCCTAAGGGGGGTGTAAAGCGGGCATTACCCCTCCGAAGGAGGGGTAAGGGCCCCGCCTTAGGGCTGAGGCCCAAAAACCGCTTACACCCCTTTTAAGTGGGTGATTACCCCATCTGTGCCGATTACACACCCTCAAGAGGGCGCCACTTATCCCCTTGGGTGATCATCAATTGGTGCATACAGTGTTGCCAAATCACCTTTGTATGATGCGATTGCCAAACCTATCAATTTGTTTTGCAGTTTATTCTTGGAGATTTGTTTCATATACGGCTTTAAGTTTTTATATATTAGTATACTAGTTTACCTTGAAACTTTGTTGACGTAAGCAACATATATCGAGGTCAGATATAAAAGGGAAACTTTAAGTTTTATTGTTAGTTTGATCCAATAATGATACCTCGAAATATTTAGACTTGACTCAAATAAGTTTCAATTCAGCTCATAAAGTGGGTGCGCGATGGATAGCGGGAAACTCGTAAAGGATGGTGGCTTTAAGATTTACTGATTTACAAGATTTACCGTTTATTAATATCACAGTTAAACATTACGCATAACACACTGTACTGATGATATTTTATTCAAAAAAAACTTGTTATTTTTATGTTATCTGTTTAGTAGTACGAGTCGTTATTTTTTTTAATGTTTGGTTAAAACTTTGTTATGTTGCATTATTCGTTGGGAGATTATGATTATTTAGATGATGTTATGATGAATTTTTTAAATATTACACTATGAGAATGTAAAAAAATTTGTTACGTTAGCTTTATATTCTTTGTCAGTATGTATGATTAGACAGGTATATGCTAAATTTTGTAAATATTAATATTAAGATAGATGGTAAAATATTTAACTATTGATATGATAGAGATATGCTTAAAAAAAGGTGTGAATAACGTTCACGTGTTTTTGTACGCGTGTGCTAGGTACTTTGACATGTTGTTTAAGTATGGAACATTGTTAATGTTAGTAGATTTTTATTCGTACAATATTAGGTTGTTGTTAGAGTTTTTGGTGGGTTGTACACTTAATATTCTTAGTTCATGCGTTAATTTTATGATCTGCAGCTTTATTAAATCGTAAAAAAACCAACCAGTTAAATAGCTTATTATTTCGGCGTGGTTTGTAGTTATATACAGAATATTTATTTCTTCTGATGTTATGATTTTATCCTATGATGCTCCGAAAATGGACATTGACTACAATTAGATTAATAGATCACAAAGGTCAAGGAGGGAGGGGTGGTAGTAATTTAAGATTTTTATTGATATTACTGTTTTAAAATCATAAAAATTAAAATTTACTATAGATAAAAATAAAGCAATATTGTTTTATTTTTTATTGTTATGTTTGGCAAAAAACTTTTGTTATTGTTTACAGTTATTCGTTGGTCTTATGATAATTACACAAGGTATTATGATTAATTTTTGTCAATAATTACTCTGTGTCAATAGTAACAATTTAACAGTTATGGTTATGAGATTATGATTTGGAAAAAAGTATGAATAGTTATTCGTTTTTGTATTGCAAATGTTAGCTTACTTTTACTGATGTAAGTGTGTGATTGTTAACTGTTTATCGGTTCTATTTCGAACGTAAAGTATTGTGTTATGGTTTGTCGTGTCACATTCATTTTTCTTATTTTCTATATATAATGCTATGTTGCTTTATTAATATGAAAACCATGTTATGTTAGCATATATTCGCTGGTAGTATATAAAGAACTCATATTTTTATGCTATGTTTATTCAAATGATACTCGAAAATTGCGATGTTAATCAATTAGTGTTAATGGTAAAATTAACATATGTTAGAGATTTGCTTGAAATGAAAAAGTCTGAATAGGTTACGCTTTGTACGACTGGGTAGGTTACTTTACTGTTGTTAATTATGTAACTTTGTTAATGTTGAGTAAGTTTGTCTGCGTAAGGATGTGTTAGGTTTGTCATTGTACATTATATTTTTTAGACCGGTTTGGTTAATGCTATGTTAGCTTTATTAATGTGAAAACCAATGTTACGTTTAGCACTATTATTCCCGAAAGGTTAGTATATAAAAGAAACTTGTTTTTTATGTTATGTTTTAGCCGAAAATGATACTCGTAATGTTGGACTTAAATCCAATAAGTTGGGTTTCTGTAATGATAATCGGAACAATTGTTTATGATGCATTTTTTTGCTAAATGCTTACTGTTGTCATGAAGATTGTCAACTTATTATATGTTAGAAGATCACCTCGCCTTGAAAAAAGTATGAATTAGGTTACGTTTTTGCATGCAATGTTTAGTACTTTTGATGTTTAAGTGTCTGGATTTTGTCTTAATGTATAAACAGCTTATTTATTGGTCATAATCTGTGCTGTAGGTTTGTCTCTTCGCTACATTATTTCTTAAGTTTCATGTATCGCTAAATGTCAGCTTTATTGATATGGAACTTTGTTACGTTATGAGTATTCTCGTTTTGATCAGTATGGATAATAACCATTGTTGTGGATAAAATTTTTTGTTACAAATTACCCATGTTATATAAATTACACCATTGTTTGTTTAGTACGATAATTGCTTGACAAAGTGCGAAGTAGGTTTGACGAAATTTGTTATGCTATGTGTTAGGTACTTTACTGCATTTAAAGTGTGAACCTTTGTTAACAAAACCCAAGAATCATTCGCGGTATTTGGCTGTAGTGTTATCCCGATATATCGAATACCAAGACCAAGGGAACCAATCATAAGGTATTCATATGGTATTCGAAAACAAAGTGGCGGAGGTTGAAATTAAATTCTCGAACTGATTGGTATGAAAAGGAAAGAATCTCTCATTACCTTTAAGTGACTGGCTTACGCATAGGTTTCCATCAGTAAAGCACATTTTTTCGCTGTGCTGAGGTTACGTTGACATCTGCTCCGGCATCTCTTTAACGCTCGTTGTTAGATTATCTTTATCGAGAGTCTTTCGTCTTCATACCAATTTTTGTTAACATAATCAATCACTATGTCTATATATTTAAAAAAAACGTATTGTTACGTTTAACATAATATATCGCTGGTCTGTATTGATAATTAGACAACGGATCGTGATACCAATTTTGTGTAAATATACTTGTACCAATGCTAAAATTAACCGTTATAAAATGTTAGATTTGAAATGGTTTGTGAATTAAATCAATACATATAGACTGAGTGTTACGTTTCTTGCGGCCACATGTTGTTATTTTTACTTGATGTAATGTTGCGG
>JABUQX010106648.1:0-25430 GCA_015478945.1 Trachelipus rathkii | reverse complement strand
TTAATTTTTTTTTAAGAATATCATCCTCTAACTCGTTTAATATATCCAACTATAACTTAATTCATAATTTCCGTTTGAAGGGTGGAGTATGTGTCTATGTAAACATAAACGCCCCTATAACACGTCTCGAGAATCTCGAATCTCCTAACTTCGATGTTCAGTGGCTAAAAATCTTTCTCCCTTTTATACTACAAATAGTGCCTGTGCTTCTTGCTACTGTTCTCCTTAACAGATCAGATTCCTCATCCTTTTTTGAATTACTTACTACTTATCACGAAGACTGTCATATCTTTCATCCAAATACTGAGGTCCTCTATTTAGGGGATTTCAATTTGCACAACACTGAATGGATGGGTTCCTCTCATACTGATTTAGATACTGATTTGTAGCAGTTGCTTTTTAAATGAATGAGTCACAGGAGATTTTACTCTCCATCAGCGGGATTCGAACATTGGACTTCCGCGTCGCAGAGGTAACAAAATAGACCGGATCCTCTAAGGCAAATTTGTAGCAGTTGCTTAATTACAACAGTATGTCTCAAGTTATCTGGAGCAACTAATTAAAAACCTACACACACATTCCCGATCGTCCCAACAATTCTTGAACAACACTTGACCTATGTTTCACCACTAGTCCTTCTCTCTATAAATACACCACCTTCACTCCTATCGGTAAATCTAACCACAACCTTATATCTCTAAATTTTAATACTTTTTCCAACAGCTCCATGCTGCCCTATGCTGTTTTTCCGCGCACTTGATCGCGATTGTGGGCATTGCGTTACTTCTTGCTGACGTATAAATTGGGGACTTGCTTTGAAACTCTTGCAAGACGCTCACTTCTCCGATAAAGTGGGAGCTGTTATTCGTTGATGGGATAACAGGTTCATTCCTTCTTCTGATAAAATCTTTCTCTCCTCAAAATCCATGGTTCGAATCGTGCTTGTTCTTTTTTTATTTTCCTCCTCGCTCCCCCCTCCCTCCTTTCTTATGGCCATTCAGGACTAGAACAGGCGTATCGGGTGTGGAAAAATGCTCGTTTCCCTATCACCTTGCTTATGTTCATTAGTTGCAGGAGGACTCTTCGACGAGCAAAGCGACTTTCATTAAACGAAAATCCGCTGACCTCCTTGGCTCTCCTACTGACAAAATCTTTCTGGGCCTCTGCCAAAAACATCTCTAGCAAACTTCGTAAATATCCTTTCCTCCTTCTTATTCGCTCTGATGGTTCTGGTTGCTAATACTCCAAATGATCTTAAATCTTTGAGGTCACCTATTTCCTAACTCAAACCCGGACGAATTCTGTCATTCCTCTTCCTCTCCTCTCACTCCTCTCAGTGTCCTATGTCTTTGCCTGTGATTACATTTGATCGAGTGTATGGGCTCCTGAAATCTATGAAACGTTAGGAATTCGGGTGGCCCGGATGGCATTCCTCCCTGAGTTTAGAGGAGGGAGTGTGCTTCCATGCTACCGCCCCTCGTTCAACTATATCCTTTTATGCATCAATACTAGCACTTTCCCTCAGTGTTGGAAGCGCCCATATGTCCAATCTATTCCAAAAAAGGAAGCCGCTCTGCCCCTTCTAACTATCGGCCTATAGCCCCAACTTGTATTCTATCTAAGATCTTGAAACCCGTCTCAACTCCACTTCTAGGCTTCTGAATCTCATTCCCTTCTACCGATCGCCAGTACGGCTTTCGCGCTCGAGGTCTACTGGCGAATATAACCTTTTCCTATTTAACAGATTATGGTTTTCCGCCCTTAGGAAAACTACGGGAGACTTGCGTGTGGCGCTTGACATATCCAAAAGCATTTTGCCCGGAGTATGCACGCTCTCAAGCCCCCTCCTTGGGTTGTCCTTCTTCTCTTGCCTTACTTTCTGTCTTAGCTTCTTTCAAATCGCTCAATATCGGCGTTGTTGATGGGGCGACTTCTTCTTCCTTTTCTTGTCAATAGTGGTGTCCTCAGGTCTGTATTTATCTTCTACTTGTATTCCAGGCTTTATTAATGATCTTCTCATCTGCACATCTAACTCTATTCCACTCATATGACGATATGACTCGACCTTCCATTCTTCAACTCATTCAATTCTTGCTCCCTCTTTTACGTTCTAGAATTGCCTTCGTCTAATCTTCCGATCTATTCTCGCCTGATCTGGATAGAATTCAGGGTGAGGTCGTTCTAAACCTGTGAGAAACATTAATTCTTTAAAAAAACCTAACCTCTACAAATCTCCCTCTCTAAGACACCTTCCAACTTCCCTATCTCTTTCGATGGTCATCTCGTCTCTCCTGTTGACAATCCTTGGCCTCCTTGGCCTTAACATAAAACAAAAAAATTCTTGGAAACCTCACGATCACAAACGATTGACTAGGGTTTCCTCAAAGAACGTGAATTGTTTAGACTGCGAGACTTTTTTTCCTCTGTTCAGTTACTCAAGCTATAAAAGGGTCTCATCCACTCTTTTATGGAGCACTTGCTCTCATAATCTCGGGTGGGGTCACACTCAAAGTCGAGTATCATAGGTAAAGTCAAAGGCCAAAAGGCTTATAAAACTGTCCTGTACTTTCTAGTTCACTGACCCTCTATCTTTGACCCCAGGCCAACTGAGCTCCCCGCAATATCGCGCCGATTAAGCCTTCAACTGCGTCATAGTACTAAAATCCAACCGATGCGCAATAGGGCGGCCCCGCCCTCGCTCGGCCCACTTCCTACTACTGCGGGATCTGTGGCGATTTCGCCAACTTAAAGTCCGCGCCGAACCGCTATTATGCCCTGTCTACTCTAACTTCATCCTCCGACCATTCCCTTGACCCCCCCTCCCCTGCGATGTTGTGCTTTATCTCTTTTCTATATAGTACCACAGCGGGCAAGTCCTCGAGGGAACTTTCCACTCGGTACCAACACCTTTACGACGCCCTCGCAGCACAAAGGGTGCTGTGTCGCCCACATTATGTTTTGTGTTGATATTTTCTAACTCCAGACTAGTTCGCTGCCGGTGCTTTCTTCTTTCCTGTCACCTCTGTTCGTGAATTTCTTACCATGTTCTGTGTTCCTACTCCCAATTAATCTCCCTAACTTTAAAGCCTGCGTCTGTTGCTCATCTGCGTAATTTGCGATGAAACTGTAAAAATAAAAAAATAAAAGTTAATAAGGAATTCCATTAAGCTAGCTGAAAACCCACAAGAATGGCATCTCCGACAGTGAGACCCACTTCTAGAATGCATTTAAAAGCATAACCGAGGAGCTTGCTCAGCCCCCCCCCATTGACAAAAAAAAGATTCACAGAATTGGAAGCCGCCTTATCAGCAACCCCTGCAACAGCACTGAAAGTGACGATGGTGGCTTTCATCAAATAAACCTACTGAAGATGAAGCGGTTCAGATTTGTTAAGAATCGATAAGTTATGGCCGACATTGCATTGACATCTCAATCACCTTCAAAGGGAATCACCCCAAGGAACCCCATCGAAAAAAACTGAAGAGACAGTCATCGAGGAGCAAAGATAATGTCAGATTTGCAATCTGTGAAAGAGGAGATGAGCTCTACGAAAACATGAATGTCTTCCCTACAGAGAGAGTCATTTTCATGTGGTGGCATGAATATGGGGAAAAGTTTCCATTATTATCCGCGATTGCAAATACACGTATTACCAACCGCCCCCTCATCATTCGAGAGCGAGCGTATTTTAGTGTAGGTGGGAATGTAAACACCCCAAAAACAACAGTATTTCGCCTGATACTAGTTGTATAGCGTTAATGTTTTTAGCATCACAATTGAGAATTTTGAGAAATTAAGCCTGAAGTAATCTTACGTAATGAAAAACGTAAGCTTCAGGAGTCGATTGACTCATTGTTTGATAATAGCCGTAAATCTAAATCCGTAAAAGCAGAAGGTGGACGTGCCTTTAAATCTTTGAGCGATGTATTAAAAGGTAAAGAATCTTCTTGTAAATTAATCATGTGTAAAAACATAAAATCTAGCAAGCTAAACTTTGTAGATAAAAAATGGAAGCTGTTATGGGATATTTTTTGAAATTAAATACAAACATAAAAAGTATTAATATTATAATTTGCAATTTAGTATTCCTTAAAGATACTATATTTTTAATTGATAAAAATAAATAGAAATTGGGCACAACCAAATATTGAAATAAAATGACGAAGTGTGGTTGTACAGAATGCAATCCTGAGTTGCCTAGCAGTACCAAAAATGTTCTACCTTATTACTGTGTATAATTATTAATTAGAGTATCACGTATCGCATCTTAAAAAATTATGAGTAATAGATATACGGCCCTCTCGTTTTGGTATCGCGTACATCCCTACATATATATGATATATATATATATATAATATAAATATATATATATATATATATCTACTATATATATATATATATATATATAATATCATATATATATATATATATATATATATATATATTATATATATATATATATATATATATACATATATATATATCTTATAGTAAACTACCTTTTAACGTGCTTATCCCCTATGCAGAGAGGATAACCACGGGGACCACAGGAAAAATCGCAACTTTAAGCGATACATATATAACTATTATATTATATATTATATATCATATATTAATATATTATAATATATATATATATATATAATAGTATATATAAGTATATACTATATGAGTATATATATATATATATATTATATATATACTTATATATATATATATAATATTATTTTTTCTTCAGAAATGTTTCTGTTTGGAAGACCTTTGGCTTCAAATAGCCATTTCCCTTGCAAACAAATTAGAGTTTAAAAAGGAAATCTTAAAGCTGGCAGATCTTGACCTCTTGCATAGATCTCGTGAAACTGAAGATTGGTTTATAATTGTGGAGGAGAAAATATTAAATACATTGAAGAAATTGCCTTTTGGGTTGCGAGAAAAAATACCAACATCCATAGTTATATTTTGCCTATCACAATCTATAGAATGGGCAAAATTTCATAAGGAAGTATTTGATTTGCCTCTGGATTATAGTTGTTACTTCCTCAGAAGTTCTTTTTTTAACATCAAAAGGAATAATTAATGAAAGAAAAGGCTGCAAGGCAGATTTTAACAGGATAATGAAATAAGGGCCATCCCTTAAAATTTTGTTTGCTTTATTACTGTTTTTCTGATTCCATTCCTGGTTTGTGGAAGCAACTATCAGAAGACGAAGGCCTAAGAATTGAAAATGCGATTTTATAAATGGGTTAGGCAGTCTGTGGGAACAATTGAGTGGCGATTTATGCTCTCACCTTTGTTGTGTGAGAACTCCAAATAATGGAAAGGAAGGGACCAGTTTTTCATTATGCAAAATTAAGAAGTCTTTTATGAATGAAAAATATGTAGCTAAAAGATGTTTCATTGTTGTAAAAAACTGCTTTGAAGAGTTAGATGAGTTAGAAATAAAGGAGGCTTTGATTTTTGCGGAAATAATTTGAAGTATTTTATAAGTGATGTGCAGGGTTTTGTGCATACCTCTACTTGGTTCAACGCCTACTTATTTTTCCCTACAGAGAAATTTACATTTCAGCCTTATATTGAATAGTAATAATTTTTGCTTCGTCGTTTAAATGAGGAGCAGTTAAGGGAATTCTTCCAGCGAGATATGTTGTATTTGGTATTATTTCTTAGTATATGTTTTCCCAAAACTTTTAATGTATTACAAAACATTACGAGATATTTGTATATATTACCGAAAAATATGTTTTGTTTGCTGCTCAAAAGGATAGTTGGTTTGGTGAAGATTAAATCGTCTAGTAGTAAATTATGTGATTATCATAACATTTTGAGAGACTTTTGGATGCAAAGTCCTTCATCTTTAAAAAGTTTTTTTTTTCTTTTTGAAGTTAATTTAGATAATAAGTTTGATAATCTTACTGATGAAGAGCAATATGATTATTTTAGAATTAAATCAAATTTAGAAAGGTTAGGTAATAGGTCGGTAATATGTGATCTTTTTAGATCATTTACCACTGAAGATGAAAAAATTTTACGGCTGATTTTTGAAAGTGCAACCTTAGAAGAGAAATCAGCTTTTGTGAGAAATAAAGGGAATCAAATAGGTGGAATAGCGTTTAATGCGTGTGATCTAAGAAGACTTGAATTTTTTATTGATCTTTGTGTACCGAAGGAAAGAATTACAAGTTTCAAAAAGGGACTGTTTAATGATAAATATGCAAAGGAAGTTCTATGGCACTTAATTGAAAACCGTAAGTTGAAAGAGGTTCAAAATATTCTGAATTGGGCTTTGTGTGCCGAGGAGATTAAAGAATGGCAGCAAAGTTTATTTTTAGATGATTATGTGAAACCATGGAGTTTTCGTTACTTAAGCTTCGACTATTTAAAATGTATTGATGAATTTTTGGAATGGAGTCTGTCTTCAGACGAAATTAAAGATTTTAAAGAAAGTTTCGTTTCAGATGTGAAAAAATTTGCAGTTTATCGTGAATATCGTGAATTATTGAGAAAAGGGAATTTTGAAAAAATTAATTCCTTTTTAAAGTGGGGATTTTCTTCAGAAATTGAAATCGTAAAGTTTAAAAAAGATTTGGCATTTGAAAGTATTCGCCATATTTCGGGCCCTTTTTTTAACATACGTTTAAGCTTGCTTAAAAAATTTGTTAAATGGAGTGCTCTCTCTGAAGAAGAATGCAAAGATTTTAAAAGACAACTTGCATTTAGTGATGGAGCGATTAGGGCCTATAATATGTTTGTTGTGAAAAGACAACTATATCAAATTGATGAATTTCTTCAATGGGTAGAATTGACAGAGACGGAAGTGATAGACTTTAAAAACCTGTGTTTAATAAACCAAAAAAATGTCATACCAACATATTGTTTATATAATATTATATATATATATAGTATATATATATATCATATATAATATATAATTAATCTATATTATATATATTATATATTATAAATTTGTTCCTCTATATATATATACTATATATATAATACTATATACCTATACTATATATATATTATATATATATATATTATATATTATATATATGATATATATATATAATATTATTACTATATATATATATATATTCCCCTTATCATTTACTATACCAAGTATAGGATTGATAACATACTTAAGTAAATATAATATATATGAATCAGAAGATATATCAATATATATATATAATTATTTTGCACAATTAACATATAACTATATTATATAATACCTATAAAGTATATATATATATATCTATGAAGAAGACGGAAAATTACATTTTTTTGTTGATTAAACACAGGTTTTTAAAGTCTATCACTACTGTCGTCTGTCGAATTCTACCCATTAAGAAATCTTATTACAATTTGCATATAGTATGTCTTTTCATAGCACAAGCATATTATATACGGGCGCTTATATTCCGCCTCCATCACATAAATTGCAAAGTTGTCTTTAAAATCTTTTGCATTTACTTCTTCAGAGAGAGCGCCTCCATTAACAATCTTTAACAAAGAGATAAATCTTTTTTTGACAAAGAAGTTCGACATTTCATTTAATTGTTCAGAATTTCTCAAAAGCCAAATCTTTTTTTCTTCAGGAGATAGATATCAGAATTATATTGATTTAATTAAAAGATTATAATTTTTTTCAACAATACGTTTTTCCAATATATATTAAATATCAAAAAAACCTGAAAAAATTTTTTCAATTTTTACCAAAAGATTGCCCTTTCTTTAAAAATTGCTAATAATCTGAAGACAGACTCCATTCCAAAAATTCATCAATTACATTTTTCATTGTCGAAAGCTAAAAGTAACGATAAAAACTCGAAGGTTTCTCACATAATTTATCTAAAAATAAACTTTTGCCTGCCCATTCTCTTAATCTTCCTCGGCACCACAAAGCCCAATCAAATATTTTAGAACCTCTTTCAACTTACGTTCTCACATTAAGCTGCCCATAGAACTTCCTTTGCCATTTTTATCATTAAAAACGGGTACCCTTTTGAAACCTTGTAATCTTTCCTTCGGTAAACACAAAGATCAATAAAAAATTCAAGTCTTCTTAGATCACACTCACCAAACGCTATTCCACCTATTTGATTCCCTCTAGTTCTCACAAAAGCAGATTTCTCTTCTAAGGTTGCATTTTCAAAAATCAATCGTAAAATTTTTTCATCTTCAATGGTAAATGAAGACTCAAAAAGATCACATATTACTGACCATCTACCTAGCCAATCTAAATCTGATTCAAATTTCCAATAATCATCTTGCTCTTCCTCAGAAAGCAAATTCAAATCATTATTTAAATTTATAACTTCATAAAGAAAAAAAAAACTCTTTAAAGATGAAGGACTTTGCATCCAAAAGTCTCTCAAAATGTCATGATAATCACATAATTTACTACTAGACGATTTAGTCTTCACCAAACCCATTATCCTTTTGAGCAGCAAACAAAACATATTTTTCGGCAATATATACAAATATCGATTCACTGTATTCATAAAAAAGTTTTGATAAGGCCAACTTAATAAATGAAATAATACCAAATACAACATATCTCGCTGGAAGAATACCCTTAACTGCTCCTCATTTAAACGACGAAGCAAAAATATTACTATCTCAATATAAGGCTGAAATGGTAAATTTCTCTGTAGGGAAAAATAAGTAGGCGTTGAACCAAGTAGAGTATGCACAAAACCCTGCACATCACTTATAAAATACTTCAAATTATTTCCGCAAAAAATCAAAGCCTCCTTTATTTCTAACTCATCTAACTCTTCAAAGCAGTTTTTAAATGAAACATCCTTTACTACATATTTTTCATTCATAAAAGACTTCTTAATTTTGCATAATGAAAAACTGTCCCCTTCTTCCATTATAATTTGGAGTTCTCCCAACAAAGAGTGAGACCATAAATCGACCATCTCATTGTTCCCACCGATGCCTAAACCATGTTTATAAACTCCATTTTCAATCTTAGGCCTCTCGTCTTCTGATAGTTGCTTCCACAAACCAGGAATGGAATCAGAAAAACAGTAATAGCAAGCCAAACAAAATTTAAGGGATGGGCTTATTTCATTATCCTTTAAAATCTCCCTTGCAGCCTTTTCTTTATTAATTATTCCTTTTGACGTAAAAAAGGAACTTCTGAGGAAGTAACAACTATAATCCACAGGCAAATCAAATACGTCCTTATGAAATTTTGCCCATTCTATAGATTGTGATAGACAAAATATAACTACAGATGTTGTATTTTTTCTCTTTCAAAGGCAATTTCTTCAATGTATTTAATATTTTCTTCTCCATAGATTTAAAACAATCTTCATATCCCCACAAACTCAAATAGAGATCTGGCAGGTTTAATATTTCCTTTTTAAACTCTAAATTGTTTGCAAGCACAATGGCCATTTGAAAGTCCACGAAAGGTTACTTCAAATAACGATGAATACCTAAATTTACTTTGAAAGAAAAAAATATAATTATATATAGATATATTTATTATATATATATATATATATATAATTATATATATACTATATATATGTCTATGTCATCATACATAATACATACTTTATACATATATATATAAATTTATGATATATATTATATATATATATATATAATTAATATTAATATATATATATATTATATTATTTATATATATTATAATATAATAAGCATATATATATAGTATACTATTATTAATACTATAATATATATTATTATATATATTATTATATATATATATATATATATATGAATTATATATTAATATTATAATATGATTATTAGTTTCAGTGTTGAAAAGATAAATTTTTATTATGGCTATATATATGTATAGTAATAATCATAGATGATATATAATATATTAAATTAGAAAAAAGTTATTTTATTTTTAAATATCTAGAATATTAATTAAAATATATATATTATATAATTTATATATATATATATCATAATATATATATATATATAATAATTATATTAATATTAATATATATATATTATATATATATATATTATATATATATATATATTAAGTATAATACACAATATTAATTACTAATATTATATATTATTAATAAGCCAGTTTGATAAAATGGTAGCTACCGTGAGACCCACCCCTCATTTATTCTACGAATAAGGGTACTGTCAGGACTAACCCTATTCATATCTCTGCCGAACTGGCTATGGGGACCACCCCTCATCAATTTTCACTGAGGAGGTAGGCCGTAGCCCCTCCTACCTCGCTAGAAAATACTCATGATCTTAAAGTGAGCAAGTCCAGATAAGAGTTGATTGAAGTTCCATGTAGTGGAGTAGATAATATAATGAGCATATCGGCCAGACTTATGGTCAGAGTTCTAGGCGAGAAAAGATGAGACTGTGTTGGAAAACTGACCATCGCTTTTATGGTCTTCTGAGAGGGTTAAGGAACCACCTTATATTAGTAAACGAATTTAGAAGGCATAGATTATATATTTTAAATATGAGAGAGTACTAAAAGATATTCTTTATATATTTACTATTATGTAAAAAGAGGGTTAAGGAACTACCTTAATTGCTGAAGTGAGTTTAGAAGGCAAGAACATTCTCCCCTCATTTATCATCTCTGATAAGATGATCCGGAATGACGCTATCTAGCTCCTATGTTATACCCTCTATACCTACTACTTTAGATTAAAAGCTTTGTTTATGTTTGATAATTTGTTAGGTTTTATAAACAAAGAAGGTGTAATCTATATTTTTTTAATTTTGTTACGGAGTGACCTGTCACCTCGTTTCGCTCGGAACGTACGCGGAACCCAGGTCTTATTTCTCAGATAGTGAAAGAAATCAAATACCAAGAAAATTATTGGGAAGGTTTAAGTTATATTTTTTTAGAGAAATTCTTATTAATTAATATAATGTAGATATTAGATTGAACTTGATGATAATAAAGTTAATTCAGTATGTTAGAGAGGACGTTATATTCTCAATGAGACATTCCAGTTAACATTTATCAATTTTGTAGAGCCAATCAAACACTTACTGGTTTCAGATTGTTACTATATATATATATATTATATATATATATGGACATATTCTCTATAATTTTTGTCAAAGACTTGTAAAGATTAAAAGTATATCCACAAAGTTCTTAAAAATTGAATCATGGTTAAGCCGAGCAATTAGTAAATTCGGTATAAAAATAATGAAATATTAATGATGAAGCTATATATTCATTCAACAATATAAGTGATCAATATATATAATATATTATGAATAATATAAATCCATTGAAGATCATTGCCTACACTTAAATGGTATATAGTAGTTTAGACGAGAGTTATGTGGTAAATATTTATTAAAACTAAATAAGAGATATAACTAAATAATATTAATTGTGACATGGAATATATAAATCTCAATGTAAATACTTAAAACCAAGATACTTAACATTCCACAGAAGAATTGTAGATTTTGGTTTCCTTGGAAGATGTATGATTCATTTAATGAATTGTTAAACTGTTATACAATTTATGTCTAGGTGTCAAATGAATATATCTGATTTTCTAGAAAGTTTTATAATAAAATAAAGAAATATTTAGCGATTAAGATGAATTAACAATGGAATGTGGTAGAAAATATGTGAGATTAACATATGGGATTTAATTAAGTAAAGTAAAAAGTGAATATGACCATATATTAAAATTTTATTAATATAATTTTTTCCTCACTTTAATTGTTGATAGTTCAGTAAATAATATTTTTATTGAAGGATAAAAAGCAACATTATATAAGATTTTATAATAATAATTTTCAGAAATTCTTCTAAAATAATAATATTATTCTCTATATTTGAAGAATTATTATACATTACTAGGATTCTTTAATTCTATCTATATAGTAAGTTAATCTGCCATAATTAAAATACAAAGGTATTGTATTATCTTCCCTCCTAATTTTTATAATCTCAAATCCTTTAATTCATATCTAGATATTAATGCATTTTTATTTTATGTTTATATTATTACTTATCATGAATATATTTTCTATCATTATCATTACTGTATCAATACAATTCAATCTAGAATCTTCATCATTTGAATTCATTCAATCATTCTGAATTCTCTTCTATACTGTCACATCATCGTGAATCATTTATTCATTCAAATATTAGTCATTTATTATTATCAATCATTATCTTTATTAATATGTAATAATGATAAATAAATCTATATAAATTTTATTATATATAATAGTTTTATAATTAAATTTTCTTATTATTCTTTACTTATTATACTATATATATATATAAAGGATTGTTAAATAGTAATTCATAAATTCTTAATTGAATTATGTGTTTTCAATAACATTGTAATTTACACTAATTATATTATTTATTGAGAAATAGATTTTGAATATATCGTCATTTTATTACAGAGAATATAATAAAGTTTATTGAAATAATTTAAATTAACGTAATGATTTATTATCTCCCCCAATATGTTGCATTTTAATATTGCTTATATTTATTAATAAATAATTGTAATTTTTACAAATTCCAATAACCTTATAAATCCCATCTTTATTTTCATCAGATTAAATTTTTTTATGTTAGTTACTGTTCACTATATCAGTTGTAATAGTTTCAAAAACTTATGTGTAAGCTCCTATGATTATTTGTATTATTGTCTCATCTATTTATTATATAGAGAAATAAAAAGTTTTGTTTTTTATAATATTTATAGTTATATTACATTTAACAATAATATATTCATCTAACTCATCTAATATATCCATCATAATTTTATATAGTATTACTCCTCATCTCTCCATTTTCTTTAGCAATGTTATTCTCTGTTCCTCATTCTTCACAATCTCCTACCTCATAATTGAGGTACCCTTCTGACTTTAAATTTATACATATTCTTTTATCAGTTTCATCCTGTCAATTTATATTTCATTCTCTCTAAGTAGATTAGCATCCTATCTTAATAAATGTGAGACCATTTTTTTCTTGAAAGGTCATTTCGGCGATTTCCTAAATAATTATTCAGCTATTTGTATTATATTTTTTATGATATTACTTTTTCAGGTATATTTGAATGGTATGGATAGATTTTTCATTGGTTGTAACTCCGGCGTGAGACTTTGATACCATATTTTGCATTGCAATAAATTACCTTTAATCTTAAGCGCAACCGAATTGTGTTTTTCATTCATATATTAATGTTTTCCATAATTAACTATCTCTGTTATTAACACTATTTGTCTTTTATGAATTTGTCAAGTATTAAAGTTTTGCAAAACTATAATATCTGAAAATTGCTCTTGATAAATGAATGTTACGTCGCGATTGAGTAAGAAAATAAACTGTCTCTACGTAATAATATAATTACGATCATTAATCTAGCGAACGATACTTGTCAATCGTGAGTCAGTACAAATGCATGTCAATGGCATGAGATATTTAACACAGTATGTCTTCGCTAAGTATTGTATACTGCGCATTTTCATATCACATATTAATGTAGTTGATAACTTTTCTCACTCTCTCTAAAATATTATAATAGTTGAAACATTAATGTATACTATAATTCGCGAGTGTTCTATTCTCATATCTATAAAATTATTATTTCTAATTATATTACACAAGAGAGAGCATTTGAATCGTGTTTATAAATAATTAAGAAGTCGTTTTTTAAGGACGTGTTTTCAAAAACATCTTTTAACAGAACGTTGGTTATGCATATCAAAGAGTTTTGATGAATTAACTTTATTTATTCTCTAAACATAATATTTTTTATATATTTGGATTTTTAATGCACGATGTCAGTTCAGTTATCTGCACTTCGTAATTCTATGGACCATTCACTGTCTGTGCTTAGAGCGAGTGTTACGTCAAACCTGTTCAACTAGAGCTATAGCCCATCTAAGTGTTTGTGATCTATATTACTGAGAGTCTATTCTCTCTCGACTCGAGTAAAGTATGTAAATGTCTGTCTGCAAGAGTAAGATTCGTTTCTTCTCCAGATAGGAGCCGCATTTGCCAGCCTTTTATTTTCATATACTCAAAATATACCCCTCATCCTCAATTATTAGAGGAATCCAATTCCTCGACTGTCCCATGACCACAACATTAGCTTAAGGCGGTCCTATCATCACAAGAGTGTGATTAGACAACTCATTTATCCTATAGAAAAAATATAATTACGTGTTCTTGTAAGAATTGTAGGTAAAAAATACTATAATAATTTACAAATAATCTATCGGTATACTCGAAGGAAACCATTATGATATAGGAACGATAAACACCAAATGACCCACAAATAACTTCACAATTTTTACAGATAAAAGCATCAGGAACACTGAAATCACATAGAATAATAATTTCAGATATTCCCAGTATCCGAGGAGGCATTGCTTGAATCATTCCGTGAATTGAATCCGAATGAATAGTAATTAAAGTTTTACTGACAAAAAACTAGTATTAACCTTAACTGCTAAGTTAAAGTATAAAACCACTAATCATAACTGTATTACTTTAACCGCCTCTCAATGTTCTCTTCTACAATCATGTTCTATTAGATAAATAAGGTACTTCTTAGATTTGAAGATTATATATAAATAACAAATAATAAATACTTTTTCTTTAGGTAAACATGTATATATACTAACGTTATTCGAATATATAAATTAATAATTAATTAAATATATTATATTATAATATATATATATATTATTAATATATATATAATATATATATATATTATATATATTAAAATTATTATATATTATTATATATATATATTATATAATATAATATATATAATTATTATATATATATATTATATATACCCAATATATTATATGACAAACAATTAACTCACGTAAAAAAAGCGTCAACGATCACACTGCAGCGCTCTGTTTTTCAACGCTTCCCTTTGCGACGCATGCGCGTTACCTACCGGCTGACTTGCTGAGGACTCCAATACGCGCACCTTCAGACCTTAGTGACAATCAACTAATTAGGTTATACACAACTTATTGTCACATAAAATGTAGCGGGGTGCGTACTCTTAGCTTTATCGTAGGATTTACTCTACATGTGTGATACAGTCATCTAATGTTACCTCCGGGAGCGGGAAAGAGCAAGATCACTTTGATCTTAATCCTTATACTGAAAAAGGATATAAAAATAGATGAAAAAATATACGTAACACACATCAATAACAGGCGGGTAACATTGTAGTGATACTGCACAGAATTCTCACCACTCGCCGCGAAGTCATTAGGCGATACCGTGATCTGTTGGCCACAAACAAACGCCCCTATTCCCGGCTCTTCTAAAGACGCAAACCTCCCTCTTCCCCAGTAGTCATCTACAACAAATATCTATTTTACGTACTCTCTCACAAAACGACTTCAACAGACATAGCACACCATACCTAAGATAAGAACAAAAAAAACAATTCATTTAGCAATTGGTCTAATCAGTAATCGCAACATGAGTCGTACACAGTGTAGAGTGTTCCTGGAACTCACGTAACATTTAATTTAATTGTGAATGTCCATAATTCTTTATGAAGTCCCATTCCTATTTTTATTTAGATTTTTTGGTAGGGCATTCTTATAAATACAAGATGCCCGTCATGAAATTGAAACTTTTTCTATAGTTAAAGCCTGTAATTTATATATATGTTTCGGAATACCATTAATAGTATTGTCCATGCATTACTTCGGATAAATTTTACTGCTCTTATGGTTATTGTAAATAAATAACCTTAGCCAGTTTTTTACTAGTCAGGGTATGGTTATTAAAAAAATATCCTTTTCCTTTTTATTTCTCTTATTATTTTTAAAGTTGAAGGTCCATGCCTGATCTAAGTAAAAATTGCAAACTTACTTTGAGCTTTTTTATTTTTTTATATATCATTTACAGTCTTTTGCTATTAGCACTATAGCTTCCACCAGTCAAAAAAGGAAAGTACTCTGTGCAGGATATTCCTCATTTTTAAAGTAATGTTGGAAAGTGGTTAGACAAAGTGGAATTTCTATTTCATGCCGTAATATGCTAGTTACTTGTCAATATGTTTTACTAAACTGTTCCATTGAAAAGTCTTAGAAATGTATATGTATATATATATTATATATGATGGATAAAGTAATTGTGATAATAAATAATTTAGCTTTGGTTGATAGATTATAGGAGAAAGTATACATTTTCAATAATATTCATACCACTTCTCTTTCTATATAAATAGATATATTAGAAGATTTTTCATCTATTGCTATTTATTTATCCATTATCGTTCAATCATTCATTCAATTATTCATTTAATCAATCAATACACCATTCATTTGTTCGATCACTCGTTCATCAGTTCTTTAATACGTTCATTACTTTATTATTTTATTTATACCCAATTCATTCATTCATTCATTCATTCATTCATTCGCTCATTCATTCACTCATTCATTCATTCAGCCAATCAACCATCTATTTATTTATTGATACGTTCAATCATTCATTTGTATTACCTGTGGATTAAAAGTATAACTTTTGTATTGCGAAATCGCTAGACATACTCTTCACACTACTAAAATCATGGTGTGGTGTGAGGAGGGAGGGAAGAGAAAGAGAGATAATACCTCCACTCTCTAAGCTCGCTGTATCATAATTTTTATTGTACTCGGTTATGATCTTTTATATATGTGGTATTTTTATTAGAGTATAAATATATATTAGAGTATGGTGAGCCTTTGCATTCCTGGTATTGCATTGAGTACCTCCTTAGAGCCAGTAAACATTACTTTACAAATTTTAGTCTAACCTTCTCTCTCTTGTTTTGTAGACACAAACTCTGCTTTTTAAATTTCGTTTTCTTTCTGTATTACTTATACTATACTTTTATTCCTATTTCTGAAGAGGGTTTTATAATTTTATTTTATTCCTTTTACCCCAAAATAAATTTTGGTGTGAAAAATAAGTCTCCATTTTATTAATAGAGATAAAAAAATTAAAATAAGCTTATATTTATTACATTTATTTTTCCATCAGGATTGAATTTTCTCAACATATCAATCTGGTTGAAATAATTGATATATTACTCAAAGAACGGATGGCGTAAGTAATTTGATAGTGATTTTGATTGAATTTGAGAGCTTAATTGGTTAGTAATAATATAGATCATGATTTATGAGGTAAGGTAGTATATAATTAATGATTACCTAAGGGATATGGAGAGTGGAGCTGTTAAATTAAGTACCCTACTTATATTATTTAGTAGTAAGGGAGATAAGGGGAAACGTAGAAAAAATTATAGGAGAATAAGTTTATTGTGTGTTGTATTGTAGATAGATAGATATAATTATAATATATATAATTTGAGCAAACTGTTGTTCTCTTATTTTAAATTTCGTGAAACGCGTTTATCTATCCATGGTATTGGTCGAAAGAGTGCGTCCGACGATGTAAAAACAACAAATCGCTGAAGGATATTGACTTGTATTCCTATAGAAATCCGATTTTTTGTAGATCTGAGAATAACAATAGAGAGCGCTCAACTTAGGTATCTACCAATATAGATGAGTATGTCAGTGGAGAATCAGCGATAATCAACAGAGAAACACAATTACATAAATCATAAACATTTGTAAAACAAGAATAATTTGAGATTTGAGAGTAAATACCAGCAGTAGGTAAGCACAGATACCAAAACGTCAGCTTCGAAGATTAGGAGTATTTTAGGTTATTACCTATGGTGTAGCTGCAAGTTATATTCATAGCAACATAGCGATTATATATTGATGTAGTAGTCCTAGAGGAGAATAGAGTCTTTTGCGAGAAAAAAATGAAGTATATTAAATTTTTACTATTTATACAAATTTTCATGTGCGAGATTAAAATAATGTTAGTATTAAGCTACTGACTGAATCTGGTGAATCAAAAACATCCAGATATAGATATCTATGTACAAATGAGAATAAGTGGAGGAGTCAGTGAAAGATTTGTCTATGAAATGAAATTTGACAGGAGTTGAGATTGTAAGCAAACAGGGTGGCATGTGGTTATTTTTAATTATTTAAAATGAGACGGGATAGTGTCAGGATCAGGGGATTTGTTGCTTGGCAGTTGCGATGCATCAAAGCGAGAGGGAATGCAATCAACCGAATGGGCGGTTATAATTAAAAAATAGAGGTTGGGGTAGCAATGGTGGCGCAGCGAAACATTCTTCGCATATTTAACGTCAGCATTTGTATGAACGTGAAAGAAATGTAGAAAGACGGCAAGCGTCACATAGAGAGAGGGTGCCTACTTGATCTAAGTGGTCAATATGGTCCGACATATACGACGTATGTGTGGATTTGTTCGTTGACCGTGGAGTGCGACGAGTGAATATCTAATAGTGAGTCTTTCGCGAGTATGGATTGTAGATCAGATTGCAACCACTCCTAGGTGCTAGTGTTATGTAAATAGGAGTGGGGCCTGAAAGTAAATGTATGATAAAATAAGGTTTTATATGGTTTGTTGAAGTTAGTGAATTAGCCTACTCAGTGTGAAGTTTATTGTTATAATAGTAATGGTGAGCAGCTATGGATACTACCATAGTGTCTGAGTTTAAATATTATGGTACGATGATATATGTATGAAATGCAGTAAAGGAACGGTATCGATGCAGAGTATTAGTTGTAGGAAAGTGATTAGTAGAATAGTAGGTTTAGGTAATACGTGTGATACTGGTGTGTATTAATTAAATTCAGTATGGTGAACTGTATAAAAAAGGACTAATTTTGGACGTTTAAGCTTGGGTCTTACGATCGAGGGTTATGTTCGGTTTACACTGATATTATTTATTTGATTTAAGTGATAGCCGAGATCTAAGTGGTCTTTAGTGAGAATCAATGTACATATAATTCTAAAAGTTATGCAAATATGAGTATCAAGATGGTACATATATAACTTTAGGGGCGTGTGACTAGGTGTGAGAAAAATTATGATATATGATGGAATTGAACATATTAGAGAGTCGCTTGAGTTGCTGTTGTGATAGACAATAGGAGGGTTAAATAACTCATAAGAAAACTAAATGCAAGTTATGTTGTGAGATTGGATTTGTCAGTCGATAAAAGGTCTAATGATATTATGATAGTCTGTTATTGGGTTAAGCGTTAATGTATCAGTGTGATGAGATGAGTTTTTGGTACCCGACTGGCTGGGAGATACCGAATACACATAAAAAGTGCGATTGTAAGTTCTAGTAAATGGAATGTTTGTACTAGTAAGTGATATATAGAAATGATGCACATCGTTTGGCCATGAGGCTCGTAGAAGAAAGGTGAGTGCATTTGATATAGGAGAGTATAATGGTCGTGAGGGTTGTTGAGTAAGGTATATATATAGTTATTGGTTGTGGGTTCTCCACTGGCCAGGGGATGAACCTCTACTACATGACATTACTTTTACCATAGTGTGATCTACGTCGCTGATTTCCTATAATGAATCTCTGTATGGATTTATCATGATTGCTATTAGAGTTCATTAACTTACTTAATGCGTTTTACAGAGGATGCTCTAGGTATATAGTGACTAGGCGCTTTCTTTCGACATTTGTAATGTTCTTACCTATCATGCTTTTCTTTCTGATGTTAATATTAAAAAATAAGAAATAAATAGAAGTCATTTCATATAAGGTATTAAAGTGAAAAGAAAGAAAGATAATAAAGAATAATAATGATATATTTATATATATATAATATATATTATATTATATTAATAATATTATAATATTATATATATATATATATATTATACAATTAATATATATCATATATATATATATATATATATATATATAATACTAATCATAATATACTATATATATAGTATATATTAATATATATATATATATATATATAATATATTATATAATATATATATATATAATATCATACTATATATATAGTATATTTACCATATTTATATATATCATATCATAATACTATATTATAAAAATATAAAAAAATACAATAAATTTTAAAGATAAATTCACTAATCTCTAATATAGATATTGATATTTTATTTGTTCATTATTATTTATTGTTTATTTATTTTGTTTTTTTTTTCTTTTTTAATACTATATACTTTTACAGGTAAATACGATGTAATAATAAATGAAGTGTATATAAACAAAGCTACTCCCATATTCTTGAAAGAGAGGATGTTGCTAAAGCATTCAGGTAAGCAGTTCGTAAAGATAGGACATATATATATGTCATATGGATAGACATGAAGAAACATACATAAAATCCCTTAAAATAAACAATAACCCTCTAATAATATTTTGAATGCCTTATTCACCAAGTAATACCACTGATCCCATAGTCTAAATATACTTGGATCTGCTTTTATTGCAGAGTTTTAAACATGTCCAATAATTTAAATTAAGTTCTTGAGATTTTCAACATCCTCCAGACTAGCTGGACCAACATCTTAGCTCATCGCGACTTAGTCCTTGTGAAGTCGTAGGTCATATCTCTTATCACCAATCACATCCCACTGAACTTCTGTGAGTATGAGTGGAGGTCTGTACTCTTGAGCCCAGTGGACGTTTCCATACATAGATTTTCTTTGCGCAGGTTGTAATGGGTCTCGTCTTGTGTCCTCTTTAATAGGGTGCTATAGTTGTTTTTTACGGATTTTGTAGTTTTCTGACGACACCAGTTCCTTGATTGTGAACAAAAAAACACTATCTTTATTACATGATATCACACAAATACTTTCTAACTGTGCCAAACATCCTTTTTATGAGAATAGATAGATTAGGCTGTTTATTAATACCATGATCTTATATTATATATAGACTTAATTCATCTAACCATCTTTTCTCTTCTGCAAAAAAAAATTTATATATCCTTGGGAATGTCATTGGCTCTTCATAATGTTTAGATATATTATATTGTATAGAGTTATATTTGTAATTTGCCGATATTTTTGAAACAAATAAACTGTTTTTTATTACAAATATTTATATATTTATATATATCATTATATATATATATAATATTAATATACTATAATCTATATAATTATATATATATATTATATATATATAATATATATTATATATATATATTCATATATCATATATATATATATATATTATATATAATTAATTATCATCTATATATATATTATCAAATATATATTATACCGTAAAATGGGAAAACCGGTCAAAATCGCCGTTTTTTTTTTCTAATAATCATGAAAAATCAAAATTTTTAAGTTACATCTATACTTAATAGTTTTTTCTTACATCATTTTGAGTTTCCTTAGAGATTTAAATAGAATATAATAAAAAACATAAAAATACATAAAAATAAATATCTTCTTAAAATTTTATATTTGATAAAAATAATTGAATTTTCAATCAAAAGTTTGAATATCTAGTGGATGATATAATAAAATCACGTGAGTCAGTGACGTATCGTGAGTAGCGAGATAGAAATATATTGGATCATTAAATATTATTATTCAGTCTTTAGTCTTTTTTCAATACTAATATTTAATATTAATTTAAATGTTAAGTTAAGATTTTTAAATAATGTTATATAATTAAGAATTATATTATGTGATATATGAATAAAAACACTATAAGTTATTCATAAATGTATATTTTACTTGACATTTTCTCAAACTAATATAGTGAGTGATTTTTTCCAAATATTAATGTAATTTTAATTTTTTTCATTTTCAAGAGGGGATTACTTGTTAAATAATATTGAAATTTAAAAATATATATTATATATGACTATTAAATTTTTAATTAAATTTCTAATTATTAATATTAAAATATATTTACTCACACTTAACAATATATAACTACCCTAGAAAATTAAAAAATTAAGTGACGGAGAACTTACTACGTTTGCAGTAACCCTCCGGTTTCGACTCAAAAAATAAAAATTTATTACGAAATTTGGAATATTAAATCTTATTAAATTTTACATAGGATACAATAATTTCTTTATTATATATTATTTTTTATATTAATTATATTTAATTTATCATATTTATCAATTATATTTATTACTTATAATTATTTATTAATTTATTTTAATTATATAATATAATTTATATAATAATTAATAATATATATAATAATTACATAAATTAATGATAATAATAATAATAAAATAATAAAATAATAATAATTATTTATTATTTATAATTTAATTCTATTATATATTATTAATTATATTATCTTATATTATTATTTGATTGTATATAATTTAAATTATCTATCTAACTATATTATATTTATAATATTTTTTTTGTCAACGTTTACGTAAAATCTGCATACGTAGGCCCATATAATCTAAAGCCTATTTAAATAATAATAATCTATATACGATGTGAATATCTGCTATACGTAGGCTACTCGTAAGATAAAAGTGTACTTATTAAATATAATAATTAATAATAATAAACTATACATAATAATTATTAATAATAAAGGATGTTACGTCTAATATAAAATCAAAATAATTAAACTATAATTTAATATTCATTAAACTTATTTTTATATAAAATATTTTTTAATTTTAGAATTATATTATTAAAATTATTTATTATATTATTATATTTAATCATTATTTAATTTAATTAGTCTTATTATATTATTATTATTATTATTAATTAACTGAGACGATATACACTAATACTAACAAGTATATTAATAATATTTAAGTAATAATTAATTTTAACATTAATAATAATAATTTAATTAAATAACTCAAATATATTTATATTGTAAAAATACAGAGATAAGTATTATATTATACTATTATTATTATTATTATTAAATTATTTAATATTAATTAATTATTTAATTATTTATTATAATTATAAAGTACAATTATATAATATATTTAAATAATATATAAATATAATTAATAATAATAATAACAATACAAGATGATTAATTTTAAATAATAATAGTAAAGAAAAATAGTGATAGAAAACATTAAAAAAAATGTCTTTATATATTACGTTCAGACATAATAAATCTAGAACAAATATAATTGTGAGAGTAAAACTAAAAAAATAATGGACATTATTTTATCAAGTTATATATATTTATACCTGGACGTGAGTTTTTCTACCGGCTATATATTACTAATCATAGCTATCTCGACCTCGGTGAGCTATTTATATCTCCACCTGAATAATTGAAATAAATATACTTAAATTAAACTCTTTAAATAAAAATAAATGAAATTTAATAAATATTTATTAAAATTTTTTAAATTTGAATTTAAAAAGTTTAATTAAATAAATTATAGTACTTCCTCATAATGCATCTAATCTTCAAATTCTTATTATATTACTTAAGATTTTCGATCTTTAGGCATTTTCGGAGCATATTTGCAAAAAAAAAAAAAAATTATTATTCCTAAACTGATGCGGAATTTTTTTATTTGGATCATAGTTATAGGTCATAATAGTTTATTTACTTAAATTATTATTGATGGTTATAAAATAAATAACTATAATTTGCATCTTCATCGTGCATACCAGATTTGCTCTAATTGAAAAATGTTATTTATATTTTAAAAAAATAAAATTATATTTAACAAGTTATTAATAAGTGATTAATACCGGTTTATCCCTCACTCACTGATGTACACTCAGGTTTTCCCCCATATCATATACGTTATAATATATTAAATTATATATATATATATAATATATAATTTAATAATATATATATATATATATATTATATATATATATATTATAAATATATATATATTATAATATATATATATAACCTAAATTATATAGTATATAATAGTCAGTTAATATTATATGAAAGAAACAACTATAATACCTTAGATGCCAGATAGTTTTGAAGATAAAGTAGTATATATAATATTATATATATAGTATATGCTTTTTATACTGGCGTAGAATATAATCATATAAAGTAACAGCCTTCAGTATATTTCTGAATGTAACATGCAATTGATGCATAGAAAAAATATACAAAATTTATATAAATGAAATAGTTAGCAATTTTCAGCAATATTATCATCTTATTGTATCCTCTCATTCTTAATAGTTTACTATTTGCCTCCTTCGAAATTATTATTAACATAATATAGTATATCATAAAAATGCATGGCCTACCATTAGAGAATATAAGGAGTATTTTAAATCATGTTATAAAAATTGAGCAGGATTTTGTGCGGAGAGACAAATTTCTCGTAACTTTTTCTGTCAAAAATTATTTATCTTCTTATATTTTATATATATATTTCTTTTTTTTATGTATGCCCGGGCTTTTGCAGCAACGTCTGGGTTAATATATTTATTCAATAAATTTTGTGTATCTTTTCCAAATTATGTTAATAAGAAAATAATAAAAATACTTTGTATATAGTACATAAAGAAATTACTATAGGGGTATTCAATAGGGGAATTAGAGCTAAGATCTGAAAATGGCAGAAAAGATGAAAATATGTATACAAATTTAATAAAAGCTAACCTCGAAGGTGGTTTGCAACTGAAAGAAGTTTTCCCTTTTAAAGTATTGGTAGTTTTTACAATCTGACATTTTAACGCAACGGGGCTCAAAGTAAAGACCTTTATATTATTGTTAACATATCAAATATAATACTGTCTGAACTCGAGTTCATGAGAAGTGTTTCTATGTTTTCCGTGAAAAAAATTATAAAATCTAAAGAATAAAAAAATTAGTTCTAAAGATTATTTTATACTATGTATTAAATTTATATTTTGTCTCAATATACATTAATGATGAGTTTTAAATTAGTATTTAAATTATAAATTGTTTTAAGTAGAAATCTATAGGAGATACTATGGCATGTAGTGATATTATCTTGTCATCTGAGATTAAAGTCGTCTTAGGAGAGATATATGATATATTGAGGAACATTGCATATATACAGAACAAATCTAGGGTAGTAGAAATATCATAAAAGAGAGGCTCGTAAGAACCAAAATATGTCAATGTCTTGGAATGATTTGTTTTCAAAACCATAACATATATTATATTGAAGAACAATAGTTCTTATGACAGCCTTAATATTATTATATCCTTAATTATTGATACTTTTAAATGCATGTAAATATAAGTCATCCATCGTGATTAGATATATAATAAAATTATTTTATTACACAAATTAGTTATTTTAAAATATTAAACTATATATTGTTTTCATTATACATTGTACTATATATATATATATTATATTATTATATATAGACTGGGCATCAGTACTTAAGTACTTTTTGGTAATTCAAAGCAAGTACTTAAATACTTTCCAAAAACAATAATTAAAGTTTCAGCAATTAAGGTTTTGTGATTGATTTCAAGAGGTGATACTACGAAGCTAACATATTCTTTAAGAGTAGC
>JABUQX010106647.1:37500-55099 GCA_015478945.1 Trachelipus rathkii | reverse complement strand
GAAAGAATTGAAAATGTGCAAATGAATAAAAAATACATTGCCTTTAAATTGATAGATAGGTCAAGAATGAAGGACATGGAAAGAAAAATGGTCTTGTCATCTATAAGAGAATCAAAGGACCCTTATGAAGATACAAAAAGATCTATAATGAATATTATGTCTTCTGGAGTGACTAAAGAAGGAAGAAGGAACGAAAGACAATGGATGAGTGCAGAAAACAATTTTGCTCCTGCAAATAAGACGAAGGAATATTGTGAGATATGTCACTACAACAACCATAGCACTAACGAATGTTGGTGGAATGAAAAAAATAAAAATAGATGCTATAAATGCAAGAAAGAAGGACACTGGGCAAGAGATTGTAGGGAAGATAAAGGAGGGAAGAGCAGTGTGTATTTTTGCAGAACACAGTGCAAGAGAATAAAAATATGAGAGAGGAAATGTTAGCCATTTTAGATACCGGCAGCAATGCAACAGTAGTAGGGGAAATATGACTAGCAACAATACTAGCAGGCATGGATATGGAAGTTTTGAAATACATCAATAAAAGCCAAAAGAAAAAGGAAGGAGAAATAACCTTTGGACAAACAGACTACCAGATAATAAAAGAAATAGAAATTCCATGCTGCATAAAACAAAAAAGATTTGCTATACAAGTAACAGTAATTGAAGGAAATATACCCCTATTATTAGGAAGAAGGACAATGGAACGGATGAAAATGGTACACGATGTGTATAATAGAACTATAGATATATTGGATATGAAAATAAAAAATGTGAGAACAATAGAGAGTGAAACAGGACATGTCTGCATATCCCTGGGTAAGTTGAGAAGATACTGCTGGTTGAACGAAGAAAGAGGTGAATGGATAAAAAATAAAAGTAACGATAGAATCCATAAAATCGGTAAACTACACCTACAATTTGCCCATTGCAGTGCAGAAAAGCTAACAAAATTAATAAAAGATGCATACGGTGGTCAGATAAAAAAAGAAGATTGGAGAGAAGTAGAGGAGGAAATAAACAATGTAAACAAAAACTGCAATACATGTAAGAGATATAAAAGAACACCACCTAGACCTGTAGTGGGTTTGAACATGGCAAAAAAATTCAATGACATGTTGCAGATGGATGTGGGTGAGATAGATGGAGAAAAATTCCTTATTATGATAGATACAGCTACAAGGTATACACAGGGTTGTTGGTTGAAAAGTAAGAATGCTGTAGAAATTATTGAGCAATTAACCTCTAAATGGATTAAATACTTTGGAACACCCAACAGCATATTAACTGATGCCGGTAAAGAATTCCAGAATGAAAAAATGGAAACATTTACAACCAAATTCAACATCGCTCTTAAGTCAACTTCAGCTGAAAGCCCTTGGAGTAACGGACTATGTGAGAAGGCAGTGGGAATAGTGAAGGAATCATTGTTAAAATTAAAAAATGAAGGATATAACAAACAAGGGTGTATGGACTGGGCCATATATGCCAAGAATAATCTTAGTACTCATTTGGGTTTTTCACCTAACCAATTGGTACTTGGACAGACTACAAGGATACCAAATGTGGTAGACTGTGATGATTTGATAATGGCAGAGGAATATGAGGAAGATGAAATGATGAAGAATTTAATAACCAACATACACTCTGCCAGAAGAATACACATAGAAAATGAAAGCTCGGAAAAGATAAAAAGAGCGTTAAGAAGTAACATAGTGGAGCATAACCTGGAAAATATAAGTATAGGTGAAGAAGTACTGTACAAGAGAAACAATGATAAGGAATGGAGAGGGCCGGCTCAAATAATAGGAATAGATGGAAAAACAGCCATAGTTAAACATGGTGGAAACTTAAGAATGGTGGCAAAAGTACACTGTACAAGAATACAAACAAATGGGAATAACTCTAAGGAACAAGAAAAACAAGAAGAAGAAGAGGTAAAGGCAAAAGAAGATGGAGCGGAGGCGATAGAAGAAGAGGAAAATGAAGACAATTATTCAATAATAATGGAAGAAGATAAAGAGCATGAAGAAAAAGAGAATACTAACAATGATGAAGTAACAAACAATTTACAAATGAAAGACATTAAACCTGGAAACACATATGTGATGAAAAAGAAAGAAAATAATGCTGAACTAAAGTGTACAATAGTGAATAGAGCTGGTAAGGCTAATAGTAAAAAATACTCTCACTGTTATAACATAATAGATCTTAATACGAAAAAACGTTACTGGATAGACCTTAAGGATTACAATGATTATAAAAATTATCACGACGACGAGAATGATGAAGAAGATAATGATACAGAGATAGATATTGAGGAGGAGTCAAATGAAGATGAAGAAGAGAGGTCAGAAGAAGACTATGAACATGAAGAGGTTTTCTTGAGTCATAGGAGACAAGACATAAAAGAGGCAAAGGAACAAGAATTGAAAAGTTGGAAGAAGAATGATGTTTATGAGGAAATACAAAATGCGGGAGAACAGGCGATATCAACCAGATGGCTGGTAAAGGAAAAGGTGTCACCAGGTGGAATAAGAAAAATGAAAGCAAGACTAGTGGCTAGAGGATTTGAGGAGGATGTGTCTAGAAAGAAAAGATGCTCCTACTGTGTCTAGCCAATATAGTGACGATACACTAATAAGCATTAATTTATACACATATATATATATATATATATATATATATATATATATATATATATATATATATATATATACGATGCCACCACTCACGGGCAGGGCCCTTTGCAAAAGAAGAGGGCAAAACAAAAAAACAAAAGGAAAGTAAACCCACCCAATCCCTTGCCTAACACAATTTTCTTAGGTGGGCGCAGACGCGGGGCTTAAAGAGAGGAAGATTGAATATTGCAGGAAAAAATAGATGAAGGCAATGAGTTCCACAAAGCAGATGTTGCTGAAAAGAAGGAGGCACCACAACGAGTAATCCTTGAATCTTCAATATTCCTACAATATTCATCTGAGAGTAAAGCACCTATTATGTTGCGAGAGCGACTCAGTGGTGGAAGAATGTGAGAAGTCAATTCTCTTGAGTACCGGCCGTTGCAACACCTATACAAAAGAGATAGGGTGCCAATGTCACGTTGCAGAGAAAGAGGGTCAAAGGAGTCGGAAAATATTGGACAGTTTATAAGTCTCTTAGCCTTAGCCTCAACACTATCCAAAAGGAGGGTGGAACCGGATCCACCCCAAATGTTAGAACAGTATTCCATACAGGGGCGAATAAGACCCTTATATAACTGAAGTAAATGAGCAGCTTCTTTGAGGCCATTTTAGTAACCGATGTGATATGAGGTCTCCAAGACAATTCACTATTTATGTTCAGTCCAAGAATGTTTATTTTGTTTTACAGGTGAGACATTAGAGCCATCGAAGGGATAGGGAAGATTGAAGGTGTTTTAGAGAGGGAGATGTGAAGAAGTTGAGTTTTTAAAGAGCTGATATTCACAAGATTACAGTTACCCCACTGAGAAACCCCGACCACATCGGCAAGGATTGAATCTGATAGCTGTCGACGAGAGGCAACTCTAGATACAAACGAGGGAGAACATTTGAAATGAGTGGAGGAATGGAGAGTTGAGTCATCTGAATAAGAGTAAACAGAGTTAGAAGTCCAGCTAAGAATATCGTTGATGAAAAGTAAGAATAAAGTTGGAGATAAAACAGAACCCTGAGGAACACCACAATTAATATGAAAGGAGGAAGATGTTGCTCCATCAACAAGAGCTGAAATGGAACGATCTGAAAGAAAACTAGACAGGAGTAAGCAAAGAGAAGGAGGAAATCCAAAGGAAGATAGCTTAGATAGTGGCGCTGCTTGCCATACCCTGTCAAAAACCTTATATATGTCAAACGCTACCACACAAGACTCCCCATAGTTCCTAAAGGCAGAAGACCATAGATCAGTGATATATATATATATATATATATATATATATATATATATATATATATATATATATATATATATATATATATATATATATATATATATATATATATATATATATATTAGTTATATATATATATATATATATATATATATATATATATAATTTTAAAACTATTTATTTTTAAACAGACGTGATAAATCTGAATACGCGAGTCGCGAGCCACAACAAGTGGAATAAGAAAAATGAAAGCTAGACTAGTGGCTAGAGGATTTGAGGAGGATGTGTCAGAAAGAAAAGATGCTCCTACTGTGTCTATAGAAACAATAAGAATGATATTGATAATAGCTCAACAAAAAGGCTGGGATATTAACTCTATAGATATCAAGACAGCTTATCTACAAGGAAACAACATTAAAAGAAGAGTTATTATTAAACCTCCGAAAGAATTTGATCAAGGAAAACTGTGGCTTTTAAAGAAAACAGTATATGGTCTTCAGGATGCTGCAATGGCATGGTATATATCATTAAAAGAAGAGCTAATGAAAATGGAATTAAGACAATCACCTCTAGAATCAACATTATTCAATTGCATAAGAGAAGGAGAATTGCAAGGAATTATGTGTTTTCATGTTGATGATATATTGTGGACCGGTAATAACAAATTCAAAGAAGAAATAATAACAAAACTGTCTGCAAGATTTGAAATAGGTAGTAGCAGTAAAAATGATATAAAATACCTGGGGGTGAGAATACATAAGAGAAATGATGAAATTATAGTGGACCAAGAAGAATACATAAAAAAATTAGAGATACCAGATACGATGAAAGAGCATGGAAATAGAAAGCTGAAAGGAAAAGAAATAACAGAGTACAGATCTATATTAGGTCAATTGAATTGGTTAGCAAGAAATACAAGACCAGAAATTTCGTTCATGGTGAGCAAATTGAGTGTGTCAGAAGAGGATATGAATGTTAATAGATTCAATGAATTGAGGAAATTAGTTAGCCACTGTAAAGCAGAACAACAAGAAATAAAATATAAAAGATTCAGTGAAAACATCAGTATGGTGGCATTTTGCGACGCTTCATTTGCTAGCATGGAGGGTGAAAGAAATCAGTTGGGTAATATTATACTCATAGTGGACGATATGAACAGTGCCGGACCGATCATGTGGAGTTCCAACAAAAGTAAAAGAGTTAGTAAGTCTGTCATAGAGGCTGAAGCAGTGAGTTTAACTCAAGTAATAGATAATTCTATGTATTATAAACAACTTTGGAGAGATACTACCGGTAAATCCATAGAAATAAAAGTAATGACTGATAGTAAAACACTAGAAGAAGGTATAAAATCTGAAAGAAACTCGAAAGTAAAGAATCTGAGAATAAACATGGGATATATAAAGGAACATATACATTATGGAGATATACAAGAGATAAAATGGATTAAGGGAGACCAACAACTGGCTGATGTTCTCACAAAGAATTGTGGTAATAAGAAAATACTTCAAGATATGTTACAAAGCGGAAGACTTTTTCTCTAAAGAATTAGAGAAAAACAAAAGGATGGGTGAAGATGTTTGAACAGTTTAATGCATTTCTCTATTTCATAGGTATTGGATCATAGTTGATTAAAGAAAGAAGTGACTAATATAAAATTTGTATTTAATATTTAAATTTAAATGATATAATGTGATAAAAATAAGATAATGCATATATAAGTCTTAAAAGCAAGAGAAAGTATATAGCCACCATAGAAGAAAAAGAGTCAGTACAGAGGAAAAACATCGAATACAAAGATATACAGCACAGAGGAAAATCAGATACACAAAGAGAGACAGTACAGAGGAAAATCAAATACACGGATTTACAGCACCAATAAGGTACAGAACTTCACTTTGCCTCCATACCCGCGGGTACAGAACTTCACTATACCCACATAATTAAGAAATCTTTAGAGGCAAAAAACTATAGACGTCCATATTGCACATGCAATCAGATAACTCATAAGAAAAGACGTTCAGAAGCAAGCAGAATCTACACAATCTATGAGGTAATTATATTTACACATCGTTTCATTTATAAAACCTAAGCATTTAATCAATATATATATATATATATATATATATATATATATATATATATATATATATATATATATATATATATATATATATATATATATATATATATATATATATATATATATATATATATAGGGATGGGCGTCAAGTATCTACTATCTGATTGAAATTAGTAAACTTTTTGGGATCAAACGAATGTTTTTTTTTTTGGTAACGTTATTGACCAAATTCTATTTGCATCAATATCAATATCAGCATTAATAAATATTTACTGATACCTAACCGATACTAAAGCTCTACATTTAAGTAATTATAATTTTGTGTACAACTATAATCCCCGTATTAAATATTTGGGAAGCATAAATCGAAGTATTTCATAACAAATTTTATTATTTGTGCCATGTTTACTTTAGTCATGCTTGCAGAGTCACGGTCAGGAATGAAACACTTATTAGAGTGTCAACTAGGAAAAATATTTGAAGCACTACCCCAATCAAATATAATTTTAAAGATCTTTTTTCTCGCACATTTATTGTCAAATTAAGAAAAGACCTTAATTTGACTTCGTTAATGTAGATTTCGCAAAACAGGTGATATTTCTAAAGATAGTAACACCATAGCAAACAATCCTGGAGTTGCCATAGTTTAGACAAAATTAATGTGCAAACGGTGCAATGAAGGCGTTGAAAAGGCCATCCCCTAAAGCATCCCCTAAAGGCCATCCCTAAAGCACATGCTGCTGTGGAATAACTGACAAGAAAAAATACCCCAATACAACAGAACCACATTATCTTTCTTTGAGACCGACCTACCCTAGCAACCGTCATGATACGAGGTTTTCAAGACATTTTTGTTTATGTTAAGGTCGAGGATATTTATACTGTGAACAAGATATATTGGTGAAACATCAAAAATAGAAGTGTTAGATGTCTTGAACAAGAATATATTGGTGAAACATCAAAAATAGAAGTGTTAGATGTTCTTTCAACAGAAAGATTTGACCTTTGTCTTTTATTTTTTTTAAAAAAAAAAAAAAAAAAAAAAAAAAAAAAAAATTTTTTTTAAAAAAAAAAAAAAAAAAAAAAAATGTGTTAATAACCCAGCTAGAAATTTTTATCCAGATCAGCAAGAATAAGAAGAGAGCAACTCTAGATTCAAAAGATAGAGCAGTTTTGAGATACGTAAAAGAATGGGAGACCAAAGAGAGAGATAACTATATATAAGAGGGTGCGGATAAACTCGGAGTAGGAGGACACATGAAACACCCAGTAAGTGAGTTTATATATATTATAATATTATTATATACGTATATATCAGTGCCATATACTATATATATTATACCGTAATTTCATTATAACTAAGCGATTAAATTATACTAAATTTATATACTTTATTTTTTGCTAAATATATACCAATATATATATATATATATATATATATATATATAACTATTTTATAATATATATACTAATATATATATTGTATTTTATATATATAATATGTAAGAGACGGATATATATATATATATATATATATATATACGATATTATATTATTATATATAATATATATAATACTCATAATAATATATATATATATATATAACTATTATACTATATACTATCAGGGCTTGTAGCGAATTTCTTATCAAAAAAAGTGAACAGACAAAGTTGAAGAAAAAATTTCGGAAAAAAAGTGAAAAAAAAACTATGACGGAAATGTATCTGAATATAAAAGATCTGTAACCAAGATAAAAGAATGAACTGAAATGCTGACAAAAAGATTACCATATTTTGAGAAAAGCGTGAAAAGAATTTACAATTATCCTATTACTAAAATTCTCAATGTGACCCTAACTATTTACTATAACAACATGTATTACTTTAAATATTTTGAGATGCTAAAAGACTATAAAGTAGGTTTTAAATAAAATAACTAATTATGAAATCCATACGACTATATACTAAGTTAGTGAAATGTTTAGTTTTAGAGTAGTTCATAACTGTAAGAAAATTGACTAAACTATACTGAAAAGCAATTACTGTATTTGCGCTTACAGAAGAAATCAAACTATAATTATATAAATCTCACACTCTCACACTCTCTTTTTGAAAAAAGTCTAAAAGAGATCCATTTTTCGCTTTTCAACAGCACCTGTAAAATTTTGCACGAATTCCATAACAACGCCTCATCAGACAAGAAGCGTACTCACAGGAAAGATAGCGGCATACGTCTTTTTTCAGATGAGACTCTTTCTGAACAGTTAGTTGACACCTTCCAGCAATCGCATTGGGCCAAGCTGCCTTCACTAAAATCTTTTTTCTTAAAAGCTCTCTTCAATCTTTCATTAACTTCAATAACAGTTTGCCTGCACTTCCACTTTGCTTCTTCTTTTCGTAGCTTCTTCAGCATTTGTCATCATCAGAAACTTTTCCTTTTGGTTCAGTTGTTTTTTGTTTTCCTCTTCAGCAATTATTTTGTCTTGTTCAGCCTTTGCAGCTTCATCTTCGAGTCTCCTTTTTTCTCTCTATCTATCCAAGTAAGCAATGTTTTGTTTATATGCTAAACGTCCCTTGGAAAGGAGCTCTGGAGTTAGAGAAATAAGGTAAAGTTTGTTATCATACATTTTAAAAGCACTTTTAACAGTGATTAAAGCATTAAAAGTTCTCTCTGAAATAGATGACTCGGTTACTTGTAAGAGATTCAGTGCCCCTGATGTGAAAATGCTCTTTCCACAATCACGATTCCTATATAGTGAGAGTAGATACACTCTCACTCTTTAATCTTGAAGTGTTTACTGATGGATCGGTTTTATTAAAAAACTGAGCCCCATACAGATCTATAGATTTTTTTTCGGACTCTGGTTCAGCTTTTTCCAATTGTATTGAGTAACTCATGACATAACTTACCTGAAAAGTTTCACGAAGTCCATTGCAAGAAGCAAAACTGTAGTCCGCAGCAACACATTTCAAGCACCACATTAGTTCCATAGCAGTAGTTTTAGCTTGATCAGCATACAGTTTGATAATCTTGCTACAAGAGGGCAATGGTGTGACTTGTTTATTTTGATCACTTGAATTTTCCATATTTTGATTTACATTACAACTAGGCAATAATTGTAACTGATCTTTGTTTAATTTAACTTGGCTGTAATTGATATGAACTGCTTTCTTTGAATGTTGTATAACTGCCTGGAAGCCATTTGAGGAAATGTTTATGCATTTCATGCATATTTTACAAAACATTTCGCTGTCTGACTGTTTCTTTCCCCACTCACTAATTTTGAAGACTTGAGGATCAGTTCTATCCAACCAAGACATTTGAAACTTACATCTTCCCATCTTCAAAAATTTCAAATTTCAAAAAACTTTATTCAATTATTTTTATTATTTAAAATTATTTTAAACAACCTGAAAATTAAAAATTTAAACAAATTATTTACCTATGTTTTCCAGTTCTTGAGTTCAATAAACTGTTTTGTAGTTAAACCACATTTTTAATTCAGTCACAGGTAAAACAGAAGAAAAAGATATCTCCAAGTAACCTACTTGCCCCAAAAAAGTGAAGAAAAGTGTAAAATTGCTTAAAAAAGTGAAAAAAAATGACTAAGCTAAAAAAAAGTGTAAAAAAAGTGAAAAAAGTTTACTGCTACAAGCCCTGATATATATATATATATATATATATATATATATATATATATATATATATATATAATATATATATATATATATTATATATATAATATAATATATATATATATACCGTATAATTATATATATAGATATATATATATACTATATATATATATATATTATAAATATATATTAATATATATATATATAATATATATATATTAATTATAAACCACATTTTTAATTCAGTCACAGTTAAAACAGAAGAAAAAGATATCTCCAAGTAACCTACTTGCCCCAAAAAAGTGAAGAAAAGTGAAGAAAAGTGTAAAATTACTAAAAAAGTGAAAAAAATGACTAAGCTAAAAAAGTGTAAAAAAAGTGAAAAAAGTGTACTGCTACAAGCCCTGGATTATAGATAGTATATATATTAGTATATCATATATATGGTATATCTACATATTAGCTATATATATATTAATATATATATATATATTACGGATACGGTACGGTACGGTACTATATTATATATAATATACTATATACTATAATTTTATATTATATATAGTGTCTACAAAAACAAATATCTAATATATATATATATATATATATATATATATATATATATATATATATATATATATATATAATAACCTTATATATATAATATATATATATATATATATATATATATATATATATATATAATATATATATATATATATTATTTATATTATATATATATTATATAATTATATATATTATATATATAATACGGTAGTATATTTATACCTTCTCACCTGGCCCCCATCATGAGAGGCCACAACAGCATTCTGTACCCGCTGACGCCAACCTCTCCTCCAGATATTCCAGAATGATAGGTTCAATGTTGTTCATATTTCGAGTAGTTAAACAGGAAGAAAGGAAGTGGGATGTGTCACTCCGGAACCTGGTTAAGTTTTTGACAGATGTTTGTATGGTTTGCGTTAAGTTGATCTGTGTTTGTAGTATTTTAATTTAGGGTTGGTGTATATATATATATATATATAAATATATAGTATATATATATATAATATATATAATATAATATATTATAGTATATACTATATATATATATATATATATATATATATATATATATATATATTATATATATATATATAATATATATATATATATATATATATATATATATTTATATATATATATATATAAATAATATATATATATATCTCAAGCCTGCTGGGTACACATATCTCTTAATGCCCCACTTCTCATAGTAGGAGAGCAGGGGGCTTACCAAGTAAGTAATTAAATATATATATATATATATATTTATAATAGTATATATATATTATATATATATATATATATTATAATTATATATATATATATATATATATATATATATATACTATATATATAATTTTACAGTTGTCACCACCACTCACGGGAGAGCCCTATTCAGGAGAGGGTGTTGCACACCAAAGTTTTATCCGATAGCGCAAATTACGCAGAATCAGCAACAGACGCGGCGTAAGTGAGGGAGATTAAATTTAGCAGGAAAAAACACAGAAGATGGAAGAGAATTGCACAAAACAGAGTGCAGGAAAGAAGGAAGCACTGCAGCGAACTAGCCTGGAGTTACCTACATCAACACAAAACTCGTGCGCAGACACAGCACCCCTTGTGCTACGAGGGCGTCGTAAAGGTGGTGGTACGCGAGTTGTTAAGTTCCCTCGACACCTGCCGCTGTGTCATATTTAAAAGAGATTAAGCTCCAACAGTCGCGCCGCAAAGATAGCAGGTCAAGTGAACTGGAAAGTACAGGGACAGTTTATAAGCCTTTTTGCTTTTGACTCGACCTGTCCAAAAGCCGGTGAAACCAGAGCCCCTTGAATATGGAGACAAGAGAATATTCCATAACAAAGGGCGTATGGACCCTTGTATTTAGCTGAGTAACTGAGAATTGGAAAAAAATCTTGTTCTAAATAGAATCCCAGTTTCTTTGAAGCCCCCTACAACCTTGTGATGTGAGGATTCCAAGACATTTTTTGTTTATGTTAGGGCCAAGGATGTTATATTGCAAACAGGAGAGACGAGAGAACGTCGAAAGAGATAGGAAAAGTTAGAAGGTGTTTTTAGAGAGGGAGATTTGTAAAGTTGGGTTTTTAAAGAATGAATTTCAAGGTTGAGACGACCCCAATCGAAATTCTATCCCAGATCAGACGAGAATAGAATCCGGAAGATTAAAGAGGAGAGGCAATTCTAAAGTAAAAGAAGGAGCAGAATGAATAGTTGAGGAGTGAAGGGTCGAGTCATCGGCACTATGAGTGGATAGAGTTAGAAATGCAGGTGAGAGAAGATTGTTAATGAAAAGTAAGAATAAACTAGGAGATAAGACCGAACCCTGAGAGAACACACTATTTACAGAAAGAAGAAGTTGACTCCATCAACCCACAGCCCATATTGAGCGACTTGAAAGAAAGCTAGACATAAAGTAAGCAAAGAGAAGGAGAACCCAAAGAGGGCGAGCGTGGGAGCAGTGACGCGTGCCCCATACCCGGTCAAATGATTTGGATATGTCAAGCGGCACCACACAAGTCCCCCTTAGTTCCTAAGAGCGGAAAACCATAAATCGGTTAAATAGGGAAAGTAATCGCCAGTAGACTTGACGCCGAAAGCCGTACTGGCGAACGGAAAGAAGAGAATGAGATTTCAGATGGTCTAAGAAGTGAGAGTTAAGAAGGTTTCAAAGATCTTAGATAGAATTATAATGAGAGCTATAGGGCGATATTAGAAGGATCAGATGGCTTCCTTTTTTCGGAATAGTTGGACATGTTTGCGTGCTTCCAACACTGAGGGAAAGTGCTGTAGATTGAGACATAGAGATATAATTGGCAAGACAGATATAGAATAGAATAGATAGAAATATAATTGGCAAAGACATAAGACACCCTGAGAGGAGAAGAGAGGAGAATGCAGGAATCGTCCAAGTTGAGTTAGAGGAAAATAAGGAGGCCGAAGAGATTGGCTTTTCAGTTGGAGAGTCAGCAACAGAGCCATTCAGATCGAATAAGAGGAGGAAGGATGATTTACAGAATTGTTGAGATGTTTTGCGAAGAGGCCAGAAAAGATTTTGGGGGGTTCCAATAGGAGGATTCAAGTTAGGTTATCGCACTTGTCGTTTGATGAAAGCCAGTTGGCTCGTCGAAGAGTATCCTGCAACGATTTCTTCAAGCTGAGTGAAAATTAGCGAGAGTGATAGGAGAACGAGAATTTTTCACTCCGATACGCGCTGTATCTAGCCTGAATGGCCAGAGAACAAGCACGATGAGCTTGATTTATGAGGAGAGAAAGATTAGTCGAAGAATGAACCTGCTCATCCGGCAACGATTACAGCTCCCACCTTAGCGGCAGAAGCCAAAGCGTCATCGAGTCAAAGCAGTCATTCCAAATTATAGTTAGCGTAGAAGCGACCCAAGGCCCCAAATCAGCCCGATCAAAGTGCCAGAAAAAAAAAAAACGCATAAGGCAGGATGAAGCTGTTGGAGAAAAAGAAATTTAAAGATATAAGGTTGTGGTCAGATTACAATAGGAGCGGAAAATGTGTATTTATAGATGATAGGACTTGTGTGAAACATAGGCAAGTGTTGGTCAAGAATTGTTTGACGATAAAGAATGTGTGTAGCGTTCTTTGATTAGTTCTCTAGACGTTGAGAATGCTGAATGATTCTGCTCCTCCCCACCTAAATCAGTATGAGAGGACCCCAACAATCAGCGTTGTGTACATTGAAATCCCCTAAATAGAGGACCTCAGTATTGGATGAGAAGATATAACAGTCTCGTGAGAAGTAGTAAGGTATTCAAAGAAAGAGTGAAAAATCTGTTTCTATTAGGAGAACAGCAGCAGAAGCACAAGATTATTGTAGTAGAAGAAGAAAGATTTTAAGCCACGGAACATCGAAGTTAGGAGATCGAGATTCATGAGACGATGTATACAGGAGTGTTAATGACATAGGCACACACTCACCTTTAGCGGAAATTTATGAAATAAGTTATATGGAACATTAATAATATAATAATAATTAATAATAATAATAATAATAATAATAATAAATAATAAATAATAATAATAATAATAATAATAATAATAATAGATAATAATAATAATAATAATAATAATAATAATATAATAATTAATAATAATAATAATAATAATAATAATAATAATAATAATAATAATAATATTATATATATATATATTATATATATATATATATATATATATATATATATATATATTATATATATATATATATATATATATATATATATATATATTATATATATATATATATATATACCTATATACCTATATGTATATATATATATATATATATATATATATTATATATATATATATATATATATATATATATATATATATATATATATATTATATTTATATCTATCTATATATTTATATATATTTTTTGTTTATATTTATGAATTAGGTAGATCGTATCTGTATATATATATATATATATATATATATATATATATTATATATATATATATATATTATATATATATATATATATATATATATATTAATATATATATAGTATATATGTATATATATACCATGGTGCACCGATACCATGGTATCGGTATCGGAAATTTTGAGAGTAGTAGTTCGTATCGGTAAAATTTTGCCGATACCTTTACCGATACCACACATTTTGCGTCTTTAAAACTGATTTTATATATATATATATATAAATAAATAATATATATATTATATATATATATATATATTTATAAATATAAATATATTATATTATAAAAGATATATATTTAATATATATATATATATATTATATTATATATATTATATATATTATATATTATATATATATATATATATATATATATATATATATATTATATATATATATATATATATATATATATATATATTATATAATATATATATATATTAATTAATATTAATATATATATATATATATATTATAAATATATATATATATATAAATATATATATATATTATATATTATATATATATATATATTTTATTTATTTAAATTTTGCTGCACTTTTTCCGCTTGAGCGGGGTTGTGGTACGTACAGCCTCTCTCACTCACCCTCCCCTCATCTCGCCCGCACCCACCTCTCCACCCCACTCGTATCTCTCGCCAACACCCTACCCTCTTCCTCCCTCATCCCTTCCTCCTCCAGCATCTCCTTTATTCCATCCATCCACCCCTTCTTGGTCTCCCCCTTCCTCTCCCTTCCTATCCCTCCGCCTCCTCCAAAACTCTCCTAACACTCTCGTGTTCCTCCATATTCTCACTAGATGCCCATACCATCTTAACATTCCCTTCTCCGCTCTTCCCACCAACCCATTCCTCCAATCACATCTCTCCCTCACCACCCTATTCCTAATCCTCTCCCTTCTGCTAACCCACAAACCGCTCTCAACCCCTTCATCTCAAATATTTCCAACTTCTTCCTGGACGACCTGGCATTCAACCCCCACGTTTCACACCCATACAAAACCGGTACACAAATTTTTTCAAACATACTAATCTTAACTTTTCTGTGATAAATCCCCCCCTTTCCATAATTCTCTTAGACCACTCAAAGACTATCATTCCTTCTCCTACTCATGTTCTATCTCCTCCTTCATCCTCCCCTTACCAAATCCATCCCTAAAATATCTAAAAATTCTGTTATTCTTCCACATACTACCACCCCTACTCTAACCCTCCTCCCCCCTCCTCTCTTCCTCCTCCTCAATTACCACTTACTCTTACCTTGGATTTAATTAAGACCCCTTTTCCACACATTCTCTCAAACTCCCTCACCAAATACCTCAGCCCTTCTGCGTTCTTCGCCACTAGGGCTGTATCGTCCGCAAACAGTATCATGTTCACTTCCCTTCTATCATTCCCATTCATCAATTCCACCCCCCTCCCTCACCATTCCTCTGCAAACATTCACAAACAAATTGAATAGCCACGGCGACATTACACACCCCTGCCTCAAACCTTCACCACCACAAACATCTCACTCTCCCCTCCTAACACTCTCACACACATTCTACTATTCTTATAAAGCCCTAATACCTTTACCTAATTTACCCCCCACTCCATTTTCTCCAACGCCCTCCACAATTCACCCCTCTTCACTCTATCACATGCTTTCTCTAAATCTAAAAAACACCCATACACTTTCCCTTTCCTCTCTATACTTTTCTCCACAAGCATCTTTAGTGTAAACACTTGGTCCACACACCCTCTTCCCTCCCTAAATCTTCCTTGTTCTTCCCCCATTCTCCCCTCCGTTAAACCTCTTACTCTCTCAATCAGTATTCTTCCGTACACCTTCCCTACCACACTTAAAAGACATATACCTCTATAATTTCCACATTCCATCCTATCCCCTTTCCCCTTATACAGGGGAACCAAACAACCATCCTCCCAATCCTGTGGTACCTCACCATTCCTCCAACATATATTATATAACCTATACAGCCATTCCTCCACCCCTATACCTCCTTTCTGCAACATTTCCATTCTCACACCATCCAGACCGCGACTTCCCTTTTTCCTTTATTCGAAGGCCTAATAATTTTCCTCCATTTGTAGTTTCATTCTACCCCCTCCGCTTCCCCAATTCACTCCCCATCCTCACCTCTTGCAAATCTTCCTCCCCTCCCCACCCACTTCATTCAATAATCCACTAAAATACTCCCCCCACCTCTTCCTCACCCTATCCTCTCCTCCTATCCACTCCCATCTCCTCCCTTAATCCTCTCCCCAACCCCTCCTTCTTCCTTATTTTATTCACTTCTTTCCAGAACCATCTTGTTTCCTGATTCAAAATTTTCCCGTCACTTTCTACACCATTTCATCTTTTGCTCTTTCTCTTCGCACTCTCTACCGCCTGCTTTGCTTCCACTCTAACCTTTCTATTTCCTTCCAGCTTTCCTCTCTCCTACTTCCCAACATTTCACATAAGCCTCCTTTTTCCTTTTCCCCACCTCCTTCACCTCCTCACTTCACCATTCACTTCCTTTCCTTCTACTTGCCCCCACCCTTTTCACTCCACATACCCCTTCTAGCCTCTTCACATACTGCCTCTTTAAATCTCATCCATTCCCCCCCACCTTCCCAATTCCCGTCCCTCTCACGTCTCTATATTATATATATACTATATATAGTATATAATATATATATATATATATATATATATATATATATATATATATATATATATATATATATATATATATATATATATATATATATATATATATATATATATCATGCACCATGTCCGCATTGCTGCAGGGTCGTGTTGGTAGTTGAAAGGTTTTGAGCTTATCAACACCATTCACGAAAAGCAAGATTTGATAGAAGGGAGTTTTCACCCTCTTGCTATCAGACGAAGAGAATTTAAAAATTTTCTTCAATGACTCGACGACTTCGAGAGACGTAGCTTCACCCCTTTCTAGAAATTAATGTTTCCAATTTCTTCTTTTTTATTTTTTGCATTTAATATTATATATATATATATATATATATATATATTTATATAATATTATATTTATAAAAAATATATATATAATATATATATATATATATATATATATATATATATATATATATATATCTGCAATTTGTCTGATAATTTCCCTATTTATTTGAACTACTGTATGTTAATATAGGCCTTTTCGTTTTTGCATTTGTGCTTGCGAAACGTAAGAAATGCTCGAGTTTGCGTTCGTTTTTGTTAAACTTAATGCAAAATCGTAAGAAATGCTTAACAAACATAAGGAATTTCCTTAATTCTATAAGGTTGCTATTTCCTGTGATTGCAGAATTTGGCACATTCTTACAAAAATGTGTAAACAAAAAAAATGACGGTATCGTAGGCCGTTT
>JABUQX010106647.1:27500-32500 GCA_015478945.1 Trachelipus rathkii | reverse complement strand
ATATAGCCTTATATATATATATAATAGTAGTAGTAGTAGTAGTACTGGTATATATATTATATGATATAAGGTATATTATATATGTATATATATATGTTAGGGATGTGCCAAAGTATTGGAATTCCGAATACCGAATACCGAATATTCGTCTAAAAGTATTCGGCCGAAATAATCACTGTTCGCTATTCTCGGCCGAATAGTTATTTAAAAGTTCGGTCATCCATTTAGGGAAAAAATAAAGAAAACTTACACTGGTCAACAAAAAACAGTGAAAATTACTTGGATGGACTTTTTGTACAGATATATGTTAATTCGGAGGTGCTGACTTCATATATATTCTTGGATTTGGCTGTATCACATCCCCGTTGTCGTCGGCAAGTTCATGGTCCCTATTTGTTTGCATATTCCCTATGGAATGACAAAATTCATATGGCGACACGGACGTAGGCTGTATAGATGTTACGGATCCGGCATATATCTAGGAGTAGCAGGCAAGTGTTGCTGCGGTGCGAGTATTCAGTGAAAGCATCGTGGGTATAACTTTAGTACGTCTACATGTATATATGCCAATGACCTGGATGATGTCTGTCATCCATCTGAAATACAGTCGGAGGGTCCGTCATTGTTCACCCAGGGTGAACTGAATGATCTTGTATGAGAGTTGTATTGGCCGAAGTTGTCCTGAGCTGGTTTGGCTTCGAGGTTGCATGAAAAAATGACTACTGGACCATGGCACAAGAGTAACATTTTTATCGTAACAGAGAAGCAGAGCTTCCGAGGCTCTTCCAGTCAGATGGTTACCTTGTGTATGCAGTGAAGTTGCAGGCCTGAGCGTACTGGCTATTGGGACTCGTCAGCATAACGATGCAGGTGAAGTGGCGAGCTGTTTATTGACCACTTTTTCCAAGAGCAGTTTAAAGTGTGTGTTTGTTTCACAACGGCGAACAGGTATGCTCGGTTCGCAGTAGGATAGGCGATCGGTATGGATGAAGAGGGAGGGAGTAGGTGCAAAATCAGCGGGAGCAGTTTGGAGAGGCCTTATAAGTATCAGGTAGCTGAATGGTAATAGTGCGTCGGACCTCAAAAATGGTAAAATTTTGCTCGGTCAGCCAAGCAGGTTTCACCAAAATATCCCTGCTGCCTGTGCTATTGGGACAGCCGGGCGGCAGAGGATCACTGGACCAAAAGAGAAATGGCCACCGAGGGAAACCTTGACGCAAGGTGACAGGAACATCGTACGTCAACCACTTGTACAGAGAGAGAAAACATCATCTAACCTCCACTACACATAAAACCTTGGTTGATGAAACAATTTGTGAAGGCCCGGGACCATGATGGTGAATGCTTCCGCTATATTATGGCTGTCGAACGTCCTGGTCTGAGTGAGAGAAGAAAAAAGCTGGGAAATTTGATGGCCCACAAATTACGGACACTCCTCCGTGATGCTGCTTTGCTACAACAATGACTGTGTTAGAGCAAGAGCGTGGAATGTTTTTCAGATGTAGCACAGGATTTTCATTTTCTGGGGAACAGGAAAGACGAGAACCACTAACATTGTACAGGAACTGCTAGTCGGTTTTCATTCTCATGGATGTAGAAGGAGTATAAAAGCTGCACTGCTTACATTCTCACCTAAGAAAAAATTTCCCCGGGATAACATAGGAGATGTTAGTGATGAAGGCGCTAAGGGGTGAACGCTTTCATCAAATCTAAAGCAGGTCATGGAAGGGACGTTCCAGAGGTGGCAAGTGTGGGGAGTATAGGATATCAATGAGTGATTCCGGCGGTGGCGGCCGACTATTGTTGGAGCTTGATGAGGGTTATTCCAGACGCTATGCACAGTAGATCGTCTACGAAGAGAAAGTTACTACCATCGTTACATTCATTGTTGTGCGCCATTATTGACTCTTTATTCATGGTTGTATTAGCTAGTATGTTTAACATATATCTATCAAAGACATGTAACATATCATTGCGATTGTTTCGATATACTGCACGTGATATCCAATATATATATATATATATGTATAGTAATATATATATATATAGGTAGGTATATATATAGTATAGTATATAATATATAATTATTATAATATAGTATATATAATATATATTATATATAAGTAGTATATATGACTATATATATATAGTATTTCCCATAATTGGTGATAAACCCTCTTGAGAAAAAGGTAAAAATTCATAAGTTTAGCAAATCTGTGTTAACACACAATGATCCCACAAATGTGCGATGCTGATATGCCAAAAACCGATTTACATTTTGTGGAATCAGCACATCAAATATATCAATAATCAATTGCCGTCCAAGAAATTTCATGTTTACCAGTGTTATATACAAAGTAATAAAACAAAAAGTAAATAACTATTTCTTACCTATAGCAAACCATTCACATATTAAAAATAATTAAATGAAAATTGAAAAGTTTCGTAGTTAAAGATATTAAACTAAACTTCATTTGAATAAGCTCTAAGGTTAAAATGACAGAACATTAGCAGTTCTCCATTTTCAGGGGATAACCTATTTCTTGTGGCTTCATATTTAAATATTTCCTCCTGTTCTAAATATTCTTTCACTTTCGACTGATGACGGTGGAGCTGAAAAGTATTTTATTGCTAGTTTTTTCAAATTCATAAAACTATTTCCAGTGTTTTTCCACCAATTGAAGGGAATATCATTGTCTTCACTGGTCAAAGTAGGCAAACTTATATAGCTATTTGTTTATTTCTTGATGTAATTCCGTATGTAGCCTTTTACTTTTATGTACAATAATCACATCGTCAGAAGAATGGAACTTTCTTTTTTCACACTTTATTTGTTTTCTGTACAATGACGATTTTAAATGCACAATTTTCTTTAAAACAATCCATTAAAGAAGTGAAAATGGAACCTTCAGCTTCACTTTCCCCACTACGTGAATCATCGTCAGCAGAAGAGTCAGGAGCTAAATTTTCATGCATTTCTTTCCATGCCTCAACGACCATATTTTTTACTGATTCATCTGATTCATGTTGAAAAATTAGCTTGAATCGCAGATCTAAGAAAGTAGCTACACACAAAGATTTATCACATAGAAACTTAGAAAGTCTTTTTTTTCTACTGATTTCTTAAGCTCTTCAACGAGTGTAATTATTACACTGAAGCTTTTGCTTTTAATTGCCTTAATTAAAAATAGATTTATTGCTAAAATGGAAGGGATCACTTGGACGACTGTTACTTCACGTTTAATGCTTGTTTTAGTGATTTTGTCAAATGGCTCAAGTAAATGGAATAATTTTGCCAATGAAAATCAGTCAACATTTTCTGATTGCATTCAGCAGCGTATATGGATAGGGGAACTTTTTGTTCAAACAATCTTTTAAGCATATCATAAGCTCTGTTCCAGCGTGTAGAACGTCTTGAATTATTATGCTGTTTGGCATTCAGAGCTGCAATCTGTAAAGTTTTAAACTTTGCAGCTGCGGTTCCTGAATGGTGAAAATGAGAGGATATGCTTCTGCAAGTAAATAAAATATCTTTAACAGACTTCTGACATAATATTGAATCGTAAATGCATAGTTGCAACATGTGAATAAAACATGAAATTGATAGCAAGGCACTCTCCCTTAAACCAGCTACCATGTTTGGTCATTATCCCGTATAACTAAATGAATTCTATTTTTTAGAGATATTGAAAAATGTCAAAGGCCCTTATAGGATTTGACAAATGACAAGATTTTCGCCATATTGGCTACAAAATTTTGGCTATTATTTTTTGGTTGTATTGGGTTTTTGGAAAACTGAAGTTTTCTAAAATTCAATTTTAAGTTGAAAATAACTTCCTTCTGTTGGAGTAATTTATTATTATAAAACGCTCTAATATTCGGTCCGAATAGTTCGGCAAAAAGCCGAATACCGAATATTCGGTATTTTGGCCGAAAAGGCCGAATACCGAATACTTATCGAATATTTCCTATATATATGAATAATATATATATAGTATATAATATTATATAATATATATATATATAATATATATATATATATATATATATATATAAATAATATAAATATATAATATGATAATATAGTAATATATTATAATAATACATATTCGACTTATATATACATATTGATTATATTAATTTTAGAATTAGAATTTTTTCTAGAAATATTATGGAGGTCCTGTGGCTATATATATAGGCTGGCCAGACGTCCCGTATTTTGCGGGACTGTCCTGCATTTTCACTATTTTTAGATCTTCTGTCCCGCAAAAATCTTTAAACTCCAAGTGCGGGACAAGTGTAAAGTTCAAAGTACAATTCTGGTTAAATTAAGCAAGTAAATATTATTTATTAGACTTTTAAAAGTTATTTCTATTTACTACTAAATTTTGAATTAAATTATTTTGGGTTATAATATATAATATATGCTTGCCTATTATAAGCTATTCAGGCTATACTGTATAATCTATAAAGTATAGCCTAGGCATGAAGATGACTGTCCCGCATTAGGTTGAAAAAAAATCTGGCCAGCCTAGCTATAACCTTTACCATATATATAATATATATATATATATATATATATATATATATATATTATATATATATATTATTATATATATATATATATAATAATATATATGTGTGGCGTATAGGTAGTTTAAATGTATTATGACTGAGCCAAGTGTTCTGGTATTGAGGTTAATTAATTATTAAAGGATTAAATCCCCCATGTTTATAAACTAATGAAATAAACTTACAATCTAAGTGTGATTAGCATATAACCGCTAGGCTATATAGTTTTTGTTAATAGCGCCTACGTGGTTGTTTTATCAAATATTGATAACCCCTAGGGTGTTGTGGCAGGTTTTTTCATGTAGGGTAATTGGGCCATGTTAATTATTTACAATAAAGGCCTCTAAACATGATTTTTATAAAAATCATAGCATAGCTCTAGAGAAATTTAATAATGATCAGTCCTCATTAGGAAAAAAGTTTACAGC
>JABUQX010106647.1:15000-22500 GCA_015478945.1 Trachelipus rathkii | reverse complement strand
GATGCCTTAACAAGGACTCCCTACCTATGAACGTTTTAGATACACACACTTATTCTTGTATTGATATTTCCTTTTGCTCCATTCCCTTATGGATCGTTTTTACCTGGTCCGCTTTGATTATTTATTCGCCAGTGATCATTACCCAATAGCATTAAATGAACTTGTTCCAAGCCCAATGCAAAAACCCAACTCCAGCTGGCGTTATGACCGAGCGGAGTGGGCTCCTTTTATCAGGCCACAGCTATCCCTCTTTCTCCTTTCAATAACCGATTTCCGACTGTGATGATGGCCTTTTGCTTCTTCAGAAAGTAGTCATCTCGCAGCGGAAGACTTGCATCCCGCAGTTTCCTCAGGCAGGCTGGTCGCAACCCCTTTGGGGTGGTCCCAAGAGTTGCGCACAAGCCAACCGAGAGAAGAAGAAACTCCTAGCCAGGCAATACAAAATAGAAACTGGGGTCGACAAACAGCAACATTGAATTTATTTTTAAAGGCAGCCGCAGCGAAATCCTCGCGATTAATCGTCAAAACGCGTAAACGAATATTTTCGAACTTACATATCGACTGTAAACTCCACAACTCCCCCTTCCTTTAGTGTGAAGTTACACAGAAAATATCTCGTCGCTCCAATAACTCCTCACCCACAGTCCTCCGTTATGGGCCCTGATATACTGATAACGATTTCCGCTCCCCTGCTGGTGGTAGCGGATGGCTTTAAGTATAGCTTTGCTATGCGCATTCGAGTTCATATCCGCTACACTGAGCCTTTCAAAAACCCTGAGAACTGACAACATTCACTACCAGACTTTCACAGGATAGGGGAAGATCATAGCCTACAAATCGTCTTTTTTTACACCTTTGCAGAGTTATCAACTGCATTGGCAAATAGCCTAAAGACGGTGCCCTTGGTTCAAGACAATGAATTTCGTACATCATGCTCCCGTCATATCTCATTCTTCCGGGTCAGCATTCTTTGCTGGATTTATATAAACAGAATCTGGATCGAATCTTCCTTTCCAATCTATTTGGACTACAGCTTTGTAATTCCTATTCCCAAACCCGGAAAAGATCCGAAGTTGCAGACAACCACCAAAGACAAATTTCGCTGACCTGTCACCCCTGTAAATTAATGGAGAAAATGGTTCTTGGCCGCTTATCCCTGTTCTGGAGAGCCGTCAAGCTTTCTCAAGCTTCCAATTTGTTTCCGCAAAAATTGCTCGACTGCGGACCCTTGGTAAAACTAGACCATGACAACCGGGAAGCCTTCTCAACTGGTGGGATGGTTCTTGTGTCTTTTTTGACCTTGAAAAAAGCTTACGACACAAACGTGGAGAACTGGGATTCTCCTAAACTCATTCGCTTGGCTTCCGAGGACAGCTCCCTCTTTTTATCAAATGCCTTCTGTCAACACAGATCTATCCAGGTCGGTGCTCTTCTATTTGTCCACGCCCACTTTACTCTGAATGAGGAGGTTTTTCCGCAGGTAGTGTTTTAAGTGTGACTACTACTTGCTCTCGGATTTAATGATTTTGTTACCGTTATTCCAGCGACTGTTCCAATTTTTCCTTCTATGTCCGATGACCTAATGCTTATACACAAGCCGTGCCAAAGCTGCCCTTTCCTCGAACGGCACCCCCTTTCTCCGCTTAACTTCGACTAGCTATTGAAAATATTTCACACAAGGGCTAGCTCCCATGGCTTCTATTTTTCACCCACAAAACCTCAGCAAGTGCCTTTTTTAAGAAAAAAGGAATCGAAGAAATGCCACCTTTCTTCCCAGCGAACCTAACGTTATATGGTTCGCCTATTCCCTGTTAACTTCCAGGTCAAATTTCTAGGAACTTCATTCAGATGACCACCTAACATATGCCCCACATATTAAACACCTGAAAACTTGTCATCGCGTGCTTGACCTATAACGTCATCTCGCCTCAAAATCTTGGGGCGCTGATGGCAAGTCCCTTTACGTCTATATATCGCCCTAGTTCGATCGAAGCTTGACTACGGCTGTGTAGTATATGGTCAGGCCTCCCATACTCTACTGCATCTGTTGGATCCCATACAAAACGAGGCTATCCGTATCTCCACTGGAGCCTTCCGATCGTCTCCCCGGGTAAGCCTTGAAGTTGAAGGCAATGTGATGCCCCTCTCTCTTCGAAGAGAATACATCAAGTGTACAAGTTATCCTCGTTTTCAAACCCCAATACCGTCTAGCCCTGACACCGATTCTGCAGAAGGTGCCTCAGAATCCTAATTACTGGCCATTTGGAAACACGGTTCATAACATCCCTAATTTTCCTTAATATCCCTTACAAAGGTGCTGCCTTCTCAATACGAATGAAAGGATACACCACCTGTGGTTATTCCCCGCTCCCACCATTGCTTGGCTCTGACTCTCTCTCAAATCAAGCCATTCTGCTGCCTTGTTAAAGGCATGCCATTCCTGTCTCATCCACAGTTCATAGATGTTTTAACCTCCAGTATTTACTGATGGCTCTAAACCGGGAACAGTGTGGGCGCATCTGCTGTCTTTCCTGATCGCACCCTTTCTCATAATCCTCCCCTTCATGCTTCAATTTTTGCACAGCAGAATTAATGACTATAATGATTGAGCTTGTCCTCGAATTCTATATCTAACCCAGATCACATCTTATGTATTTATTCAGATATCGCTCAGAGCCCTACAAAGCGCTTAAAACCCCTTATTCTAAAAACACAAAGGTATCTGCTGTACAACAATTTCTTCGCTGCTCCATTCCCGTAAGAAACAAAATAATTTTATGTTGGAGCCCTTCTCATGTAGGGGTAACTGGCAATGAAACGCTGACAGAGAGGCCAAAATGGCCACCTCCTCATTTCGGAGCTGTTCCAGGTACTCCATGGATGCGATTCGAACCAAGGCTACCTCCCATCAACCGATTACTATCCTGCTCTCCGACAAGGTTTTCGATCTATTGGCAGAGCGCTGGACGAATGATCAGCGGGGAGCGAAACTTAGAAATATAAAGCCGATCATCGGGGAGTGGTCTTCCTCCCACCGACGAAAACGCTTACACGAAGTGATACTTGCACGCCTCCGTATTGGCCACACTAATATCCCTCACAGTCACCCCTATATGTTACGGAACCCCCTCCCATTTGCAAAAATTTTGTCGAAGTCATACCCCGCAATCTGTTCGGCAATATCTTCATTGATTGTTCCCAGCTGGATCTATTCGCCGCCGTCATTTTCCTACTTTACGATCCATAACGCCTTCCAAAAAGATTATCCCATATCTTATCCGAATCTTCCCACTTTAGTAGTAACCTAATTTTTCTTGTTTCTACAAGAAGTGAATGTTCTTCATAAATATTTAATTTTGTTACGTAATACTAGGACTTTATAATGCAAGGATGTACTTTTGTTTATTTTTAATTGACTGAATATTCATTTCTCTATTCAAATCCTTTTTTGACTTTTGAAATATGTATGCTCCAGGACCCGCCCATGGTGTTGATTTTTTCAACCCAGTGTGGCCGCTTTGTGAGCCGTGGTGGGTCCTGTACACTGGCTAATATATATATATATATATATATATATATATATATATATATTTACGTGCATGCTCTTTGTGTTTATGCATTCGCCAACACTGGCCTTGTAGGGGTATAGCGGTGTTTAGCAGCCACTCACATAGACACACATACCTACTCTTAGTCTAGGCCCCAGCACACACAAATAGTTCAGCCACTTCTTACGGGTATTGTGTAGGAATCTTCCTTTTTCATCTTCTTTTTTCCCCACAAAATGGCTTTTAGCCGTCCTTTTCCCGCCTTCATTTCCCAAGCACCCGATCTGTGGCTCCTGCAGATAGAAGCCGTCTTCCCTGCAGACTCCACCGAGCTTCAAAAGTATAACCTTCTGTTGGGTGCCCTGCCAGAGGGCCCCCTCTTGAAGGTGAGACGCTCTGGCTACAGCATCCGCCTCTCCTCCCCCTTACACTTCCCTAAAAGAAGTGCTCATTGCACGCCTCTCATCTTCTATAGAGGATAAGTTGGATCAGCTGCTGAGGGGGGTCCTTAGGAGACAGGGCCCCTACAGAGCTGTTTTCTAGGATGCTCTCAAAGCTTGGGGATTCCCCATCTCCTAGGGAGGAGGCCATACTCCAGAAACTTTCGTGCAAAAGTTGCTCCCACAAGTTCAAGGCATAGTGGCCACCACTGATCCCGCCTTGTCCCTGCGAGCCTTTGCTGAGGCAGCTGACCGTGTCATGCGGTACCAGCCTCCTCACATGGTTTCTATTTCTCCTCATTCTGTTACCTCTACCGGTTCAGTCCCTACTTACACTCCTGCTATCGCTCATACTCTGAACACCTTTCCTCCTCCTCCTTCAGTTTCCTCTTGCTCTGGAGGACAGGCTGTACAGCCTGGAGGAATCTTGGTTATTGTTTTTTACAAGTTGTTGTGAATGTGGGAAGAGTTATGCTTTGAGTACTGGTTACATTCATTGAATTTAACTGCAAGCAATTTGATACTTGTTCTGAAGAAGGATTTTCAACAGGGGTCATAATTAGTTCAACAAATAACATCGGTTGATGTTTCTGCTTGTGCATTATTTTTATTTTTTACCGTTTTTTGTATTTTTGTTTTCTGGTTTGTGTTGAGTTAGGCCCATTCTGTTTTCAATACACAAGAAAGAAGAATGACATGCATTACAATTTTTACATTTATTAAATCTGAACCTACAGTTTTCAATTTTATGATTTAAATACCCACATTTAGTACATCCTCCCAATTCTTTTACTTTTTGTAATTTTGACTCGGGGGTTTTGAATTTTTGAGTTAAACAATTTTTGGTGTATGCAATCTGAAGTTGCAATGTTTGACAAATAGAACAGTCCACCTTTTTTGTTGTTTCATCACTTATTTTGTTTTTGAGTCACATCAATATTAGTGGCTAAAGCTAGTTTTTTTTTCCTCAAATTGAGACGTGGCTCTAGTTGTGTGTGGATTTCATCATTAGTTAATATTAAGTCTAACAGTGCATCGTGTCTTATAGATTCATGGACCATCTGGTTCAAAAGTTGTCTGTTATACAATTTATAAATACTGAACTACTATTGTCCATATTAGACAAGCAATCAAATTGAATGACAGGAAAATTAAAATCACCCATTATGACTATACTTTTTTCTTTACTGTGGCATTGTCTCAATTTCTTTTACCATTTCTGCGTCTAATTCTCGACTCTGGCCAGCAGGTCTAAAAATGCCCTTATTCTATACGATTTATTGTACATAAGGATATATACCCACACAGATTCAACATCATGATTAGTTTTAAAATCAGTCATTAATACTGATTGAACATTGCTTTTAACAAAGCGAGTGCTCTTCCTCTCGAGCCACGGAGCACTTTATAATTCAAATTAATCTCTGTAAACTTCACACACAAAAAAATATACTTTCATTGAAAGGTTTCATCAGCATTAAAAGCAAATCACTTTAAAAGGTGCAAAAAATTGAAAAATTTGGATATAAAAATAATTTAATGCAATAAAAAAATAAATATCAATTTACATTTATAATACCAAACTAAAACAACAATAATTTAGATATATAAAAAAACAACAATCACAGTATACATAATTAATACTTTATAATATAATATATATATATATATATATATATATATATAGTATATATATATATATATAATATATATATATATATATATATATATATATATATATATATATATATATATATATATATGATTAGATAATTTACCCAGAATAATTAATAATAATTGAATAAATAAAACGTATATATATAGGTATATATATAATATAATGATGATAGTATATATATAATAGTTATATTTATATATATATAGTATATATTATATATATATATATATATATATATATATATAATATAATATATATATATATATCATATATATATTATGGACAATTCTAGGGGCATGCTAGGTGTGAAAAGAATTAATAAAAGTGAGGAATGAACGTATTAGAGAGTTGTGTGGTGTGAAAGAAAGGGGTAAATGAGAGAATAAAGTGAAAAGTATGTTGAGATGGTTTGGTCATGTGGAAAGGATGAATGATGCCGGTTGGTTAAGCGGATGTATAGTGGAGAGTGTGTTGGGAGACCGACCGCTGGGAGACCGAAGAGGAAATGATTGGGTCGGTGAACGAATGTCTGAAGGAGAGAAATGTGAGTTTGGCAGAGGCGAGAAGTAAAGGTGCATGATAGGAGAGAATGGCGGGGTTTTGTATGGGGGCATGGTTGTGGCCCACTGGGCCAGGGGATGAACCCCTACATTGACGATTTACCATAGTGAGGGGTCCGTCGCGGTCCCAAGATGCTCTAGGGTGGATTTTCTGTCTGTGACGAGAACTCTCACTAATTAATGGTACAGAGGGGGCGGTAAGGCTGGGCTTTCTTTTCGACGTTTGTCATGTTCTCCTACTGCTTTTCTTTTCCGATGCTTGTACAGCATCTTACCCCCAATCCTTGGGGCAAAGAGGAAGGTGAAGAAAGAAAGAAAGAATATATATATATATATATATATATATATATATATATATATATATATTTATATAATAGTATAATATATATATATATATATATATATATATGATATATATATATATTATATATATTATATTATATATATTATAATATTATATAGATATATTATATATATAATATATATATATATTATATATATGATTTGATAACGTAATAATAATAATAATAAAAATAATAATAATAATAAAAACGTGAAATATTTTCTACAAAACAAGCTTTAATTAACAATGTCGAGAGGCACTTAAAACAAAACAAAATTTGAAATTGATATATTTTAACCAATATATAATATTTAGTTCATGTATTATTATCACAATGTAAAAAAAGGCCATTTAACCCCTTCTATTTCTCAGCTCCCTCGACCTGGATCTTGACCTTGACCTCGTTTTTCCATTTATCTTTGACCTATGGTGCTTCTCATAGTCATTATCATAATACTTCATATCTCTCCTCTTATTCAGCTTCTCCAAATATCTTAGGCTATACTTGTCCTTGTGGTAGTGGAGCCTGTCGTCCTTCACATACTTGTAAGGTTTATCAAACCTCTCCAATTTATAGTAGCGATCATACTTCTTGCTAGAGGATTTCTCGTATTTGTCATACGTGCGGCTAGGGCTCCTTGAACCGAGCCTCTCCAATTTATCATAGTAGCGATCATATTTCTTGCTAGAGGATTTCTCGTATTTGTCATACGTGCGGCAAGGGCTCTTTGGACGAAGCCTCTCCAATTTATCATAACGATCATATTTCTTCTTAGATATTTTTTCGTATTTTTCATACTTGGGGTGAGGGCTTCTTGAACATAATCTTGATCGCGAAACTGACCTAACAATTGGTCTCTTCTCTCCGCTACTAATAAAACGCGGAGGTGGAGCAACTCCCGCTGGGGACGGAGATCTGGAGTATTTTTTC
>JABUQX010106647.1:0-10000 GCA_015478945.1 Trachelipus rathkii | reverse complement strand
GGCCTCTTGTGGCATATTTCCGTAATCCCAAAGAACGGACTCAAAGGATTCATGAAAGGTTGAAAATTGCTCCTTTTTATTAATGCTACCAATCTGCAAGAAGCGCCGGTTATAGTTGAAATTCGGTGGTGGCGAAAAGCATATAATTGAATGAAAGGCTTACACAGTTTAATTTTTTTTTTTTTTTTTTTTCGTATTTTAACTTATACCTTCGACATATAGTGGACAGAACTTGCAGAAATCAATAAAGATTTTACTGACATCATAAATCTAATAGTGACCGAACAGTTCTTAAACACGTGCGTAAAAGAACTTGCGCCTTTTTGAGAGAAAGAAAATTAAGCAAACCTTGAAACTTATAGCAAGAAAGAGCAGGAAAAACTACCTCCTCCACACAACAAGAACTTGTTCCGTCCGACGACTAATAAAAAAGCACCCCGTCGAATAAGTAAAGAAAAGATGTTTAATGAACAATTACTAAAATTTAAAGGAAAAAAAGTCAGACAACGTTGCTTTAAATGGGGGTAAGAGAGGGCACGAAAGCTATTGAACTGTAAAACTACAAACCATTCTACAGAAGAAGATGACTGACTATTAAAAAATTACAATAGCAATCTAACAATAATTGGAGAGAGGGTTTCAAAAGAGAGCGGCTTGCTTGCCATAACAGGTCGTTCATTCTTTGAAAATGAAAATAAGCAGCAAAATTCACGAGGAATTGTACCTCCAATACTATAACGACACATGGAAATCAGAGAGCTGATGAAGACGAAGATGTTATGAAACACGTCGATGTAGACAATAGAATTGCTTTAGCATGCGGCAAAACGATACCAGTCGTCAGAGTCGCGTGTGTGAAGAGTAAAAGTGTAGGAAACTAATTGTACAGAAAAGCAAATGATGCTCGTAGTCAGACGGACAGAGTTAAACGAAATTGCTGGGGAAATAGTTTTAAGGGACCAATCCCGCTGAATGATCCCGGCGTCATCGTTCCAAGAAGAAGTATAAAAACATCAGTGGAATCCAGAGGACTTGGAGAAGAAGCAAAATCTAGCTTTGATGACGCATGTAAAACGATCGAGATGCAAACCTTGTTGTTCCGGAGCGATATAATTGTTGAAACACACCCTATTACACGGGAACGTGTTGAAGCCATTAGCTCCTCGCGATGCCATCTATGATCGGGAAATAATAATGGCCGCGATATACCTTCCTAGTGCGGCAATAGGATCGGCGGATAACCCTGTCCATACTAAGGAGGTCGCAACGATCAAAAAGAGACTTAAATAACATGAAATAAAGAGTCCACAGAAGTTTTGAAATAATCACCCCAGCAGAGGACCCTGTCAACAAAGTGAAGATAACGTCGTGTACGCGAATGAAAAGTTTTACTTACATGAAATAGGAAGAGTTAAGCAGCGTCCGTTTGTAAGGCAAAATCGAAGACCTGATTGTCGATAAAAGTAGAAACGAACACCACGAGCGACCTAATTTGAGTAAGGGTTTACATGTAATGATTAGAGTCAAATCATCAACACAGCAAAGTATCTTAACAGATTACAGATATAGATGAAGTAACCCGTGAAAAATTCATAGTGTTCCAACGAGATGATGAAACTCCAAACAGATGCAGGGGGTTTATAGTGAAGAGTAAGATGAATACAAAGACAAAGAAACCGCGCAAAAGTCTTTCTATGTATGTTAAATAAGGGTTAATATTGTGATGTAAGAGGAGAATAGGAGGGTATACCAACAAAGAAACAAATTGTGGTATGAGTAGGTTATCGTTAAAAGATTTTGACCATTGTGCTATAATGACAGAATTCTAATAGGCAGGTCATATTTTAATGGTCAATTGAAACCGACCTGATAAAAAATGACCTCAAGAATTTTATTAGCTTCTGGAGAGATTGAACGAAGACAAATCATATGACTTTTTCCACTTGCTGCCATATATGTCAAAGAACCAGTACTTGAAAGGAAAGGTATATAAAAGCCCCTGTACAAAAGTTCCGATCTGTCCCGATAGCCCATATTACTAAAGTAAGAGTTTTGATTGTAATGAATCTAATTAAGGGCCAAATCCCATTGTTCATATTCTATATTCCTTAATAATACTATATTATATTAATATATTATATCACAAGTAACTGGCTTCAAAAATATAATATTTAAATTTAACTATTATATAATATATTATATATATATATATAATATAATATATTATAATATATTATATATATATATATAATATATATATTATATATATATTATACTATACTTATATATATAAGTTATAGTAGACTATATAATTATATGTGGGGAACCGTCGCTTCAGGGGGGGCAGGGGGGGACTGCCCCACCATAAGTTGTTTACTTTCTTCTTCGATTGCAGAGAAGTTATTGGGAGTAACAGTCCCTACATCCATATGCGTTCAGTTACGTCTCAAAGGGAACAAGTTATAATATAAAAGGAAGGTCAGTTCTAGTGGTTATTTTTTCCTATACTTCTTTAACGTTCTAAGATTAAAATTGGTGTAATCCGTTTTAGTTACTTCCATACTAGATCCAGCTTCTTATTAGGCCTCGCATACTTTTGAGCATATATATATATATATATATTATATTTTATATTATATATATATTAAATATCATATTATATATATATATGACTGTAAAAATATATTATTAATATATATATATTATTATTTATAATGATCATATATATAAATCAGGCCAGAGCCATCTAGAAAAGAGCCACAATCCATATCTCAAAACTATAATAGCTATAGGGAAGATACATTTGTTGAATCCTGGTAAATTTTAGAGCAAAATGTAAAAAAAATCATATCTAAAAAAAAACTTACAATAGCTACAGGGAAAGGAATATATTTTTGGAATCTTGGTAAAATTTTAGTTAGGAAATGTAAAAAAATATAAAAAAATAATTGGCTATTTTTTTTTAGGGAGCTCGAGCCGGCGGGGGAAGATTATATATATATATATATATATATATATTTTATATATATTTATATGAATAGTATATATAATATATATATATATGAAATCTGTTATAGTCAGAAAGCATTTATGATTAGATTATCTATGTACATATAACATGAACAAAGGTAGATTTAATTCATGTATGAATATTAATTTAATCTATGAAATTAATACTATATATATGGAAACTAATCAGTTCGAAATTCCTGTAAAAGGTATTCTACGACGGCAAAATATAGTGATAGGGCGAGCAGGTCGTACGGGTCTCCCGTAGGACGGGGCATCCGCTTACAAGGGGGGGGACTGATATTTTCCCATACAAGCCAGTAAGTTAGTGGTAGCTTGGTGGAGGAACGACCCGACGACACCGCAGACCACTCACAAAGAGCGGGTTGTCATTTCCGGAGACCCTCCCCTCGTGATGGAGGGGGGGTGTAAATGGATTTGTGATCCTACCGTGGCCAAGTTAAGTTCCCGGAAAGGTCCTTGAGATAGACTGGTCCAGCATTCCTGCCATTGATGCGGTTTTAACCCTGGGGGATTATTCTTGTAGGATTAGAAAAATAAGAATTTTACGATATAAAGAAGCTGTTAATGTAAAGCGTATCTATTTAATTTAACCGAGTATCATGTCATAAAAGGTCTTAAATAGGCTTTTCTCCTCATCATTACTATAATATATTTTTAAAACAATTATTTTTATTTTTATGGCAAATATTTTTATTTTCCTAACCAAAATTTTACCAGGATTCCAAAATTTTATGCATTCCTTTTCCCTGTAGCTAGTGTAGTTTTTTAGCATATTGCTTTTTTTTCTTAAACGTAAAAATTTTACTACTTATTCTACAATGTGTTTCTCTCGCTTTCCCGGTAGCTGTGTAGTTTTAGATATCTATGCGAGAGAGTAATCACAAAGAGTGATACTGGGATGTTCGTTCTTTCGAATTATCTGTATGGCCAAAACTGTGAAAGGTCTCTCCGAGATTGCCATAATCTGATGAAGGAATTTATGGAGGTGGTGGAAACCGGGCGGCATCTAAGATGAGGTAGTGTAGGTGCTCGTAAGATTTCCAAAGATGCGAAAAGGAAAAATTAATTTTGGCGAAAAAAAAGACCGCGATATTGTACTCACGGGAATCTGGATATCCCAATAAGAGAGACGTCGAAGAGCATTAAATACGGCAGCATGAAATAGCAGAGGACAAGAGGATTGAGATAAAAAGAAAAATACTGAGAGAAATTTTAACACGTGTTTAACGGTATCTGCTAGGAAAACAGTAGATATTTAGTAGAGTATTGAAAATAATTTAACTCTGAAGTCCTCACAAAAAGTTACGGCGACACCCTATATCCATTATATTAACGCACTGAGTTTAAACGCGTATAAAAGGGAGGTTCCAAGCGATATGTTAAAAGGATGGCAGTGATCAAGATGAGGCTGATTTACCTAATATGCGTTCGACCGATAGTCATGGTATAATAAAAGGAGTTTCGAAAACAGAGTAGCAGACTATCGGAAGGTTAATCAAGGCACAGTATTCGACCTTATAATCCGAAACTAAATTGTAGACATTAATAGAATGAAGAGGTATTTTGGACTAGTATTTCCGAACAAAGACAAGTATTTTCTCTTTAAATTGTAATTAATTGTAAAACTTATTAGCAGATTCGAGTAAGATAATAAAGACATTTCGAACAAAGAGACGTTATAATAGGCCTTCGTAAAGCCAGTTGGAGTCACTATCGATAGTTTTATAAGAATGCGTTTATTTGGATTAGTAAATGCGGGCGCGACATTGGTTAAGGCTGTGAGGAAAATACTTAGAGGTATGAGGAGTACGGATAGTTATCTGGACGACATAATTGTACATACAGAAACTTGGGACGACCATATAATGAGATGAGGGAGTTGTTGAGTAGATTGGCAGATGTTGGCGCGACACTCAGACCTTCAAAATGTGAAATTGCTGTCAGAGACTTGGAATTTTTAGGCCATAAACTGATGGAGGGGTTAGTCGGTCTGCAAGATGATAATGTAAAGAAAATTAGAGATGCTGAGAGACCATATACTAAGAAAGGGGTTAGATCGTTATTAGGATTAACGTAGTTCTACAGGAATTTTATACCCACAAAAGGCCGTCTTTGGAATGGTTTTATGTTCTTACCGAATCTGCTAATAAGTTTTAGCCCTAGTAAATCCAATTTTAAAGAGAAATACTTGTCTTTCCGGAAATCTAGCAAAATCTCTTCAGTCATTGCTCAATAGTTCGGGGTCGAATACATGTGCCTCGTTTAACTTCCGATAGTCTGCGCATACTCTGTTCGAACCGTCCTTCTTTTATACCATGACTATCGGCGACGCATATGGTGAATCAGCCTCTTTGATCACTGCCATGCCTTAACTTCCTGACCTCCCTTTTTAACGCGTATTAACTCAGTTAAGTTTCCTCTCTGCATCAATAATTTTCTTTACATAATCATCTTGCAGACCGACCTACCCTCCGTCAGTTAATGGCCTAGAAAAATTCCAAAGTCAATCTGCACAGCTTTCACACACTTGAATGTCTGAGTTGTTTGCATTACACCTGCCGAGACCTCTACTCAACAATTCCCTTATCTTATAGCTTTATATTGAATCGAGATCCCTAGTTTCAGTAATGTACGATTATATCGTCGATAATTTTCCATGCTTTTCATGCCCATTAGTATTTTCCTTATGGCCTTAATCAAAACACGTTGATCCCTGAGCCAGGCCGCACATTCTACACTAATCCAGAGAGCGGCATTCTTAAAAAACTCGTAGTGACCATACTGGGCTTTACGAAAGGACCGGTCTTTGGAATAGATCCCTTTTATTCTGTACCGGAATCTGCTAATAAGCGCTTTTTTCACTTAAATCATTTCTAGATGAATAACTTGTCTTTTCCGGAATCTAGCAATATCTCTTCAGTCAGCTCAATAGTTCGGGTCGCCAAATAACTGTGCCTTTGGATTTTAAGCTTCCCAGACATAGTCTGCGCATACTCGTGTCCGCAACTCACTTTTTATACATTACGATCGCGCGACGCCGATAGGTAATTGCCAGCCTCTTTGATCCACCCTGCCATACCTTAACAAATTTCGCGTCGACCTCCACTTTTACGCGTTAACTCAGTGCGTAAGGTATAGGGTACGCCCGTTACTCTCTTGTGGGGGAGAGTCAGATGTCTAAATTAATTTACATAAAACTCTATCTATATACTACGTTTTCCTGGCCAGATCCGTAACTATCGCGTGTTATAGTAATACTTCTCTCAGTATTTTCGTTATCTCAAATCCCTCTTGTCCTGCTGGCTATTCTGCTCCTATCCTTAATGTCTTCGACTCTCTCTTTGGGTATCCCTAAGATTCCCCGGGACAATCCGCGGTCTTCTCCCAAATCTAATTTTTCCTTTTCGCATTCTTTGAAATCTACCACACCTACGCACACCTCATCTTGATGCCGCCCGTTAACCCATATTCCTTATCATTGGTCAATGGGACCTTTTTCAGCAGTTCTCTCGCCAATACAATAATTCGAAAGGATACGAATCCAGTTCTCTTTGTGATATCTCTCGATAGGCGAAACAGTATACAATGATGTGAGCTTGTTACACCTTTGTGGGATGTTAGCCTGACATAACTTCTTCAATATTCTCTTCATAGTACCAATAAATTATTCCACTACACCATTACATAAAGGATGATAAGGCTTCAAGAATAATTGCTTTATATCTAGGCAGCCTAGAGACCACCTTTCAGTTCATTTCGTACGTAACTGTGTTCCTAAGTCGGATAATATTTCGATCAGATACTTCCTTGTCTGCTTGTAACAGATTCTACTAAAGCCCTTCTGCTTTACCAGGTATCGCGTGTTCAAATATCTCTGATACCAGGCGGTGACCGATTTTTGGGTAATATACTGGTAGTTAAATACTCTGCCGTCCACGTAATCCGCATTAATATTTTTAATATTTGGAGCCGGAGTCTGAAGGAATGTGACAATTGGTCCCAATAGATCTACATCAACTCTCTTAAATGGGCCTACGACGAATCGGAACTTTTTGTCAGCGCGGCTTTCATCTTTATTTACCTTCTCCTTCAAGTAACTGGTTCTTTGATCATCAATATAGGCAGAAAGTGGGAAAAATCATGAGATTAAATGTCTTCTGTTCATTCTCCAGGCAATAAAAAATTTCACTGAGAGCATTTTATCGGTCCGGTTTTCTTTGCACCAAGAATATGACCTCCTATGGAGATACTTCGTCATAAAGCCACATGGGAAAATCAAACCAGATCCTTTTAACGTAACCTCTTCGGTACCTCCACAAGTTCGTTCTTAAGTCTTAACCCTTTCCTTCTAATCACTCACCTTCTTTTGGCACATCATATATAAGAGATCACACTTTAATTTTGTACATCTATATGGAGGAAAAAAGCATCTTTGAACCGGTACTCGTCTTGCGGAGTTCGTGGAACTAACTAGATTTGCAACATTGAGAAACCCCAAAAACCTGCTACTCACTCGTCTTGGAAGTTTTCATCAAAATCGTTCGTTAGGAAAGAAAGCCTCCAGATATTTTTCACAGGGTATATTCTGTCATCTTATATCTGAAATCTTTGAGTCTGTTCTGGCTTGATGTCTGGAACCATCTTCCCATTGTCTGGGTATAGAACCTTCATCATATAGTCGCGCGTTGCGGTTTATCAGCTTTATCGACAAGGCGATACTTCGCTGTGGCTTCAAGCGCGTTAAGACTTACATCTTCCCTTCTGTAAGTAAAACTATATTTCTCATTTCGCGCACGACGTTACCAGGACTTTTTTCGTACTAAAGGGTTAACTCTGCTGTAAGTTAAACGCTGTAGGACTCTTTCTTTCTGTACATTTAGGTCCTTGTTTGATCGTTACACCCCCTGTTTGGACAGTGTGTTGCGTCGCCGGTTCCTTATAGCGCCAACCACAGATAACCATTCCCCTACTTATTAGATTCATTAAGATGGCATACGGGTCGAGGGCTATCGAATCAAAAACCACGTTCATACGGTAATAGGGTGTGTTCACATTGTAATCGCAACAGACAGGTGCATCTCGACTCGCGTAAAATCTATCGAGCAGTATTTCGACTTCCCACTCTTCCAGTCCTAAACATGTATCCACTGATGTAATACCACCTTCTCTTGACGATGAACGCTGTCTACCAATACATCTGTCTTTAAAAGACATTGCACCAGCAATTTCGATGTATAATTCTTTCCTATCGACTACGAGCATCCAATTGCTTTCTGTAAACATTTAAGTTTCCATACAACTTTTATCTCTTTCACACAGTTGACTCTGACAACTCGGTGTATCTATGTCTTTACCCGCATGTTTAAAGACATTTTTTATACGTCTACTATTGACGCGTAATTCATAACATCTAATCGACTTCTCACCTCAGTCTCTATGATTTTTTCCATGTTGTAGGTATAAGTATGGAGTCACTAGAGTCGTTAGTTAGCATGCATTATTTTTCATGAACGACCTTGTTATTTACGGGTTTGGCACGCCAGTCTGAGCTCTCTTTGAACCCTCTCTCCAGAGATTATAATGATTATAAGATTTTGACCTAATTGCATTTTTATTATCAGGTCATCCTCTTCTGTACGAGGTTGTAGTTTTTTAAAATGCCTCAGATAAGTCGTTCGTGCCCTTCTCTTACACACCCATTTAAAAAAAGCACGTTTTCGAAACTTTGCTATCTTGCCCTTATTCAAACATTTATAGTAGAATCCTTTCATTAACATCATTTCTTCGCTAACTTATTCGAGGGGAAATCCCTCCTTTTTATTAGAGTCGTCGACGACCAAGTTTCTTGGTTCCGTGCATTAGAGCAAGGAAGGTCTACCGTGTATCCTGCTCTGTCTAGCTATAAATGTCAAGTTTTGCTAAAATTATTTACTTTCATCGTCAAGAAAGCAGCAGTATTCTTTGCTACGGCTCTACGTGTTTTAACGATCTGTTTCTGGTTCAACTATTTAAGATTAGGTGTATGTCAGTTTGTAAAATCTTTTTAAAACTCCATGATTTACTGCAAAAGTATCTGTGGCCGACATACTATTAAGATACACAGTAAATTAGAAGACTGTTAATCTACATGAACAATAAACTGAGAAGTAAGCCTTTATTCATCATTATATGCTCCTTTTGCGTTTTCAAACACCTGAATTCTCAACCTATAACGCCTATTTATGCCTCAGATTTGTAGCATAATATATATGGTGAAGGACTAAGAAGCATTTTTCAACCTTGTCATAATCCTTATGAGTCCTGCCTTTGGGATAACGGAAATATGCCACATAGGCCCTTTGCCCTGTCAATAAGGCACTAAGAGGTGGGAGGCCAGTTTCCTCTACGTATCCCAGTTGGGTATTTATGCTCAGCAACCTATGGATCGTTCCATATAAACAATCTATCTTCGTCTCTAATTAGTCGTTAAAAGAGAGGAAGACTTAGTAAACCCCTAAAAAAGCTTTTGAAATTATTAAATAATCTAATTTTGATCGTTGATTATGAGTTCGCCAGTTTTGTAATTTCGATTTTTCGTGGAGCTCCAGCTCAGCTCTCTTTGTGCCCCATCTTCTTGCAAAGCTTCTCTTTCTCCTCTGTCTCAACTTTCTTTAAATCTGGCAAGCATATCCATCTTTCTGATGATTTCTTTGGCAGCTTTTCTCCTCTCAATATATCTTATTGTATAGAAAACTCTGTACTTGGCTTATCTTGATACCATTTCAAGGCAAGTTCTTGAGGCAATTTTTAACCTAGAGCAATGCTGTACGTCCATATTTCAGAAGCAAATCCTTGCGTCTACAACAAGTACCAGAATATGATTGTATGCACCATCACTAGTATGGCAAGTCAATTCAACAGTTTTCAGGTAATTTGGAAAAATCAACTCCTCTGTACCCTTTATCACATCCAACATAGTATACAGGCA
>JABUQX010106645.1:5000-10784 GCA_015478945.1 Trachelipus rathkii | reverse complement strand
AGCGCATAACATGCAAGCATGTCTAGGACATTCAACCTCCGGCAGGCCTCCCGTTCACACTCGGGACTGGGGCCAAACAGGGTACCGCGCAAGGTGAAAATACTCTGAAACCAGGGACCAAGATGTACAGAAAATAAATTGCAATGAACGCAATATAATTTATTTTGATAGCCCACTCCCAAAGAGCCACTTCCTGCTGGGATGCCTGAACCTGGGACACTAGCATGCAGCGTGCAAAGTGTTTGACCGACCGCATTCACGATGAACTAAGAGGAAACCCACCACTTTTCCTCTGAAAGTGCCCAGGCCCGAGTTTGAACGGGGAGGCCTGCCAGATGTTAGATGTCCTAGACATGCCTCACCCTTCTGGGAAGCCTGATTGCTCCTCAGAGAAAAAGTGGCTGGTCTCCATTTAGTCATCGTATCTGCGGTCAAACACTTGCGACGTACATCTGCTAGGTCCAGGTTCGAATCCTAGCAGGGTGAAATACTTTAGGGTGTTTTTATCAATATATATATATATTATATATATATATATATATATATATATATATATATATATATATATATATATATATATATATATATATATATATATAGATTATTATGTATATATCATATATATATTATTATTATATATAAATATATATATTATTAAATATATATATATATATATATATATTATTATTTTTATTATCATTTTTATATATATATTTTTATTGTTATTATTTTGTTATTTTATTTTATATATATATATATATATATATATATATATATATATATATATATATATATATATATATATATATATATATATGAGAGAAATACTAGAGAAACTAGTAAAACTGGAAAACAAATATATGAAATACCTATTCGTATCTATGCAGTGATGCCATATTACAGCTATAAGCGTTGTTGCCGAATTTCACTAGATTTGATAATCTCGCTAAAATTGTAATTAGTAATATGAAAACATTATTATTATTATTATTATTATTATTATTATTATTATTATTATTATTATTATTATTATTATTATTATTATTATTATTATTATTATTATTATTATTATTATTATTATTATTATTATTAATATTATTATTATTATTATTATGATTATTATTATTATTATTATTATTATTTTTATAGGTATTATTAAAATTCGTCTCTAATGGATTTACTAATCAATATATATATATATATATATATATATATATATATATATATATATATATATATATATATATATATATATATATATATATATATATATTATATATATATATATATATATATATATATAAAGTGGCAAGAGTACTGGAAGTTATTATTTTTTTCTTCCTCCAAGTCACGAGTTGTTGTTGTGGGTAGCTCTTTGATAGCTCCTTGTATTAGGCTTCGTTTATATGTTAAGAAGCCTAAAAACCTACAATTACTAGGCATTAGACCTTTCCCTGTTGAAGCCGCCTTCTTCCCTCCACCAAGAGACTATATGGTTACGCTTTGGTTGGTACTTTGAGGCTAATAAACCATCAACCTAGTATCTATATCTTAATAGGTATGGAATAAAACTCAATTTTGGTTCTGACCTGATTGATCGGATTGATCGTTTGATAATTTTATTAAAAATCATCTTTACTATATTTATCTAAGTCGCTGCCTTGCAACTAAATTCAATTTCTTACATACTCGAAATATTAATTTTTTTACTATACATAAATGTCTCTAACACAAAGTCAAACTCAGTTTTATCAAAATTCTTTGGTTCAAATGCACAAAACAATAAAACAGTAAAATGCATAGAACAATTTTGACGGGAGAGTTAAGAATCATATGGGTTTACAAATTGCACTAAAATACAGGTTGTTTGCATAAATAATATATAAAATATAATACCAATTGATGTAACAACATATTACAATATAAATTTAATAATTTAATAACATATTGCCATAAAAGATACTCTAAATACAAGATATAATAAATGTGTTCTTTAAATCGCCAAAAAAATATTCTCCCTAAACTCTTTTTTTCTTTGATAAGTTTTCTCTAATTTTTAAAGCGGAAGTAATCTATTTCAGCAATTTTAAAAGATAAAAAAATAACATTTTTGACTACTTATTTTTTGGCAACACACTATATATATATATATATATATATATATATATATATATATATATATATATTATATATAAATAATATATATATATTATATATATATATTATATAAATAATATATATATATATATATATATATATATACTATATATATATATACTATATTATATATATATATATAATATGCAGATTTTAAAAGCGTAACTGTTCTATTTATATATAGAAAAGGAAATGCCCTTGATTAAAATTTTTTCTTTTATTTAGTTACACAATATTAGAATGACACATATTGATTAAAAAACAGATTTTTCATAAAAAAACAGTTAAAACTACAATAATTGCAAGCTTTCGTCTCCATCAGGGAGACCTCTTCAGCAAAGCGACAACGCATTTTTTCTGACAAACTGCTACGTAGAAAAGCACTATGTTGGTCTTGGATTATCTTTTCAGAGAGTTTTGGAGTATCTTGAAAATTTCATATGATTTCATTTTGGAAATGTCTAATTTTACCTCACCAGGTTGTTTATTAAAATTGTTCGAATTATAGATATAAAATGATTCCAGGATTTTTCTTGCATTTGGCATTAGTAACATTCCACATGTCTTCATATTGTCAATGATGCATAGGGTATTAAAGATATCTTCTGTGATATGCAAGCAGCTGAATTTATACTGGTTTCTTTTTAAGTCTATTGAGTTTTTGGTTTTCTTCTTGAAAATCTATTGTTTCACCATACATAATCTTTCACAGGAGTTACAAGCGTATTTGAGACGCACTGTTAGAAACATTTTCTTTATACATTTAGGGGGTCTAAAAGTGTTTTTTAAGCTGATGTTATTTGATGGAATGAGAGTAATATTTTTAGGGTATAATTTTTTTGAATCTTTGTGTGGGAATGAGGGTAGGTAGAAAAGAAGAATTTTTTGTTTTTGGAGGATTGGAACCATAATAAATTTTTTTTTAGCTTTTTTGTAAGCTTGATTAATAATATGATTGGGATAATATAAGGTGGTAAGTTTTATGTAAATACTTGTCGTATTTTAGTAAGGTTGGGAGAAATGCGGAACACAGCAGGGAAATAGAGAAGAAAAGTATGCCAATTTTTGTATTTTTGGATTGGTGTGAAAACCAGTGAATATAGTTAGGAGTGAAAGTAGGTTTTCTGTAAATGGTATATTGTAATTGTGATGAATGCTGCCAACTGACTAATGTATTTAAGAATGGTAGGGTATTATTGGAAGATTTTCTAACTGAAATGAATGGAATGGATGTACTTGAATTGAATGAAATTTAAAGACAATCTTGTGTATTTTATGATGTGAAGTGCTACAAAAATATTCGTTCCACATATCATGGAGCCAAAAACTATTGTTAGAAGTAATGATTGGAAAAGGATGTGAAAATGTTCGGTCAAACTCCATATAAAATTACTAACATTCGGAGAGAGGGGCGAACCCCATGCTAATCCAGATGCTTTGGGTATAATATTGACCATTGAAAACGAAAAAAATTATATTGAAGGGAGAGATTGATAAGTTTTTTAATAGTTTGAAAAGGGAATGACAAATTGTAATTGTTTTCAGTAATGTATCTTTCTAAAAGGTATATGGTGAGAGGGACGGGCACTGACGTAAACAGTGAAATGACATCAAAGCTTAAGAATTTATGAGAAGAAGGGTTTAATGATTTGGTGCGTGATATGAATTCTTCAGAGTTTTTTAAATGGGAAGTGGATATATTATTGATTAAGGGTTTCAATTGATTTGCTAACGTGAGGATAAATTATAGGTGATACTATTTATATTGGAAATAATTGGACGTAACTTTTTTTTAACTGTTTTTATGAAAAATCTGTTTTTTAATCAATATGTGTCTTTTTAATATTGTGTAACTAAATAAAAGAAAAATTTAATCCAAGGGCTTTCCTTTCTATATATATATATATATATATATATATATATACTATATATATAAAATATATATTTATTAATTATATATATAATATTAATATATAGTCTAGATACTATATATATATATATATATATATATATATATATATATATATATATATATATATATATATATATATATATATATATATATATATATATATATATTATATTTTTATATATAATATTTTATATGTATAATATATATATTTATATATATATATATATATATATATTATATATATTATATTATTATATATTATATATATATATATAGACTATATATTATATATAATATATTATAATATAATATAAATAGTATATTATAATATATTATCAACGAATCCTTCAGTAAACAATGTTGTCAGGCGGATAATATAAATCTTTAGATTACTTTAAATCTTTGGACTGCGATGGATCATACGCCATATTCTTGTTTACTTTTCTTCTGATTTGTCAAAATAATCTAAATATATGTGTACCTGATTATATAAAAGGTCTTCAGTTAGACATTGTTCATTGTGTCGTTAACATGACGTCTTTCCCTACACCAAAGCTTGTTACCGATATATTTACGAAAAACATAACTCATCCTAAAAATGATGAAACTATAATATTTCGTCGTAAAGGGGAAAGAGAGCGATACATCGCATATATTCCAACTCGGAATACAGACAATCGGCCTTTATTCATTTACAATTGAACTTAGAATTTCAATCGGATGCCAAATTCTATAAAAATAGCAAATTTTTATACCATTATCATTAAAAAAAAAACAGAAAATTTGGCACTAAATTACGATGAAAGGCACCAAAACAACGTGAACCCGTTTGTGCCTTAACACATTGTAACGATAAACTTGGCTCTACATATCTGAACAATAAAATTTGGAGAAAAAAATGCTGTTTTTATAAAATATGCTCGCTAGCTTAAGTTTGAAAGTATTAGTGTCTTTTTATGAGCAAAATTGCTTTCATGATATTCACAAGAGGGATGATTTCAGAGGTAGGAAGGAGAAGAGAATGTGCTCTGTTTTGGAGTTAAAGTAGTTAAAGAATTTAGGATTGTAATCATAGTATAAATATAATTAAAATGTTTTATTTTATACTTATAGACTTATCGATCAAATGTTAGAAATTTTCGGACATCTTAATTGTGGGTGTGTTAATGTCACTGTACCTTTCGCGTGGAAAAAACGCTGCCAAACAAAACTTAAACAAATACTATTAATATGCACTCCACGTACCGTATAGCAAAAAGTTGTATTTTTTATTATCATAACATATTTTTAGTATTATATGGTGGTAAAAAAAAAAAAAAAAATAAATTGGAGAAAACATTGTGTGCACCTAATTTTCTTATCGTCGAAACTATTAATTCGTATATACTGTCTTTTGAAATGCCATTAAAGAGGGACAATGCCAATTAAAAGGAATATAGGACAATATTGTCTCTTATGAACCAATCATAACGCTTCTTATATTTCGACGTGGGTAAATGAAATTGTGGCTTTCTTTCGAAAACAGCCGTTGGAAATTTTGAATAAGCATATTCGCAGGTGGTATGGTTTGTGGCTATTGACCCATGGGATTACCCCACAATGAAACAAATACCACCAGCGAGGGGTCCGTCGATAGTCTCCTGCTAACTAGGAGGTGGTTTTCTGACTGTCGACGAGTGGGTATAAAGGGGACGATAAAGGGGGGCTTTCTCTTT